>JAWNMN010000380.1:0-56706 GCA_035044025.1 Drosophila paracracens
TTTATTGTTGCTGCTTCTTTAATTTCTAATGTTGATTGGGTATTATCAAAGCATTTGTAATTATACAAATTATATTACCAGCAATGGCAATGGGCGTGTGTCGTACGTGCCTATATGTGACATGAACTTCCCTACCACCCCCCTCCCCATCCCACACACACACACACACACACACCCTCTCCTCTGTTGCTTATCATAGATTTATGTCAACAGTTTTTCGGTTTTCGGGTTTTTGTTTGCATTGCTTTTGAGCTTTTAAAAATATTAGTCAACATTTGTATCTATTGAGTAGATTATGAAAATATAACATTTCTTTCCGGCTATTTTCGTTGGCAGCAATTCAATTAAATTAATGCATTTTATTCCCCATAATTGGTGTAATATTCGATATATATATTTCGTATAAACTATAAAGCCTTCAACTAACCCAAGCCACCGATCAACAAACTACCAGCCAGCTAACAAAGTTATTGCCATGCCCCGATTAATTGTTGTAATATGCGCTAAACGCAACAAGCTTTGCATATGAAATTAATTCGCCCTGGGAATGAAGTTACAATGAGCAGGGCAGTGGGTATGGGCGGGAGGAGATGGAGGTGGAGGTGGAGGCAAGACTATTATTAGCTAATGAATATTCGTACCTGGAATGGAATGTTGTGGCATGAATTGTTGTGGCTACCACTGCCCATAATATAATGAATTTTAGACTGCAATGTTTATTGAAAATTTGCACAGAAAAAATAAATTTTGAATTTGATTGTATATAGTTTTTGATTTAACTGTATTAATCTTAAAATCATTTTAAAAATGCCAAATACACCAAAATATTAAACGAAATTCTTCAACTAGAACTCCAATCAAGCTAAAAGGGAATTCAGTAATTCCAAATGGATATGAACTTTGTGATGTAAGCAGCGCGCAATACTATATATCAGTTTGATTGTGTACGGAACCATCTTCCTGGTTTTACCATCTGTTTCACATTCATTCAAAGCCCCGCTAACAAATGGGTGCAAACATTACTAGAACATGAGAAATGGGCATGGCCATTAGTTATAGCCGATAGACGAAACGAACAAGATGTGTCAAATCAGTGTAACAAATCGAAGGCCTCTCCGCTCCTCTCCTCCACCCACTAGAATATCTATTACCACTTATCCAATGAATGGCGCCAAAAAAAAAAGGAGAGAAAAAAAATATGACCGCAATTTTTGGGTATTGAACGAATGATTTAATTCATGGAGGGCAAATGCAATTTGTTTTGGCTTCACTGGCGGGAAATGAGGTCAACAGATCAAAGCGATAAAAAATGGTGATGCAGCCAAAAATGCGTTACGGATGAAGACGGCAATGTTTTAGTCTGTCATCTGTTCAATTGTTAATTGCAATTTGGGGTTAACAAATGTTCACACACACACACACACACAAATCGAGAACGAAATCGAAATCGAATGGAAATTGAATGCTTATTCAAATGATGCGTTGCGAGCGTTTTGCAACTTGTCATCTGTTCATCTTTTCATCTGTGGGGAGGTCGTGCGATCAATTTGAAGCGGAAATTGGACGACAACCCATTCAACATATTCCAACGTACCCCAAACCCAACTCCCCGCAGCGGGTAGATTTATTGTCACACGCGTCGAATTGGACGCATTGATGATTGACTGAATGCCAGCGGAGAGTGCATTTCAATGTTTTTTCGCCTCGTAATAGGCTCTTAACTCTACTGATCCCCTTTGATCTGCTCGGCCCTCTTTCCTCTTCTATATTATTTTTTTTTATTAGCCAACAATATTTTGACAAATTTTGTGGGTCCACCCTAAAAACCAGTTCACCCCATCCCAACACTGTCGCTCAGTCTTTTGCTGACGGGCACTTGGCTGCTAATGGCGCATGCAACAAATTTCTCCGCATGATGTAGTCTATAATTAAGCGAGCGACATGTTGTTGCCCCAGCAGAAGAAAAGATGTTTTCTGCTCGATGTTTGTCGCCTCATAATTGTGCCACTTAATGTGGGCGTCAACATGTTGCGACCGACTTGTTCTCGATTCAGTACAACATGCACAATTCTGTATGCAATATGAGGGGTTGGGGGTGTTGGGAGCTATAGCACTTTGATAACGCATTTGGGGGTGCCACAAACTCTAAATTTATTAACTCCGAACGGCAATTGCATCAAATTCATGAAATTGAGCGAGAGAACCAAACGAATATTCATCAAAAAGAGTGTTTTTGAAAGAAAGATGGGAAATGGTTGATTGAAGAAGTTTGCCTCATTATTTTTAGCCAACTCAACTTGCAACTTGCAACCCCATTGCTCCTTATATATGTACCCTTTTTATTTGATCTTTGCAACCATTTGTTCAGCTCATTTACAGAACGCTTGAACAAACAATCAATGGCTAAGTGCAGGGCAATTATTCAGTCAATCAGTCATTCAGTGACTGATTTTCTCTGTCACCCCTTCCCCGCTCCTGCTTTTGGCATAGTAAAACCGAGTATTTACTTATTTATTTTGGCCTGCAGCTGGAAATGGAAATGAAAATATTTTGACAATCGGCTGCATGTGGCGAGTTATGCTTTAGCTTCATGTTAGTGCAGCAACGAGGTAATTATTTAGATCATTTGTTTGCTTTACGCCCCCAGGGGGCTCTCAGTCCAAATGCGAGGGGTGTTGGGGAAATGGGAAATGTGAAAGTAGAGTAGCCTCGGGAGAACTTTTCGTCGCATTCATAAATAAGCAATAACAACAACTTGGCGCCTCTCGTTAAACAAACAACTATGCTCCAAACAGATCGGCAAATAAATCAAATCGAATGTTTATGTTTTTTATTTCTGTTTTTTAGCTTAAGGGAAAGGAAATAGATATGTGTGTGCAACACAAGAATATGGATACGGAACTGAAAGACATCTTATTATGGAAATGTTTGTAGCTGAAAGCTTGAGTGCAAATTGAGAGCCTCTGAAAATAAAGAGAGTATTTTATGTGCTAAATAAAATATTAAGTATAACCTAAAAGGAAGAAGTGTGTTGGATAAAATAGTATAAACTTGATAGACGAGAACATATTCACCGAGACAGATGGACATACAGACATGGCTAGATCAACTGGGCTGTTGATCCTGATTAAGAATATATATACACTAAGGGAGTATATATATGTAAACTACCGGATAAGCTTTATTCTGTCTGCTACGTACATTTGCACAAACCACTATTCCAATTCCACCAATTTTTAAATACATTCGAAAATCCTCTTTTAATTAAAAATAAATATCTTGCAACTTTCAATTAAATTATTGAACGGATATGACAAAGATAAGAGAGATTATTATTAAATGACTTTGATGGCTTTAATGGTCTGATTAATGTAATAAAACGAAAACAGAGGTTTGGCTTTTGTTTGCGGCTTTCTTTGGCGCTTATCCATACCATCTGATATTTTGGATATGCTCTCCAAATTTGGCATTGATTCACCTTTGTGGCACTTGCAACGCTTCTTTGACTTTATAGAATGGCTGTTGTGTTCATCATGAAGTCAGCGCGGGTTATTGTCACAAGAAGATAAAATTAGTTCCTCAATATACTTAAAAGAAAAATCCTGATTTAAAAATCAATAGATAATATGGCATAAATAAGAAATGTTGCGCTTTCAAATAAAATTCACTTATTTATTTCCCCCAAGGCTTAATGTTGTCTTTGTGCCACACATGTCAACAGCACCTTAACGGCAACAAATTGGCAATGACTCAACTGAATGCCCCTCATCCCTGGATCCCCTACTGGCTTAAGGAGGCGCCACTTGACGTTTATTGTCGTTTATTTGACTGCTGTCGTTTATTTGACTTTGGGCCAAATTCCCTGGCCAACCTACCCGCTCCCGCTCACCACTGCTCCCCTCCCTCGCGCTCCCCCTACTCCTGTTAAGAAGTTTACTCGTTGTCGTCGATTTAAGCCGATTTGCCGACTTTTTAGGGCCTACCCCACCAACAACAACAGTAACAACATCAAAGCGTGTTTGGCGGAAGTTCCAATTGCTTTGGCCCCCTCCCTGTGCCCCCCTCAAAATACAATTGCGATTGCTTATGGCCAAATGACGTTCCAGTGACAATCTCACCTAAATTAACTCCAAAATTAGCCAAGTGCTTCATGAGATTTTCTGGGGCTTTCAATAAAGTGCCTTTTGTACGCCTTATGCCGGCCAGAGGAAGTTTATGAAAATAAGGAAAATATTGTATATATGTACATAAATACGAGTGTGTGTGTGTGTGGGAGACCTTTTAGCAATTTTATTGGATTTTCATTGGATTGAGTTTGAGCATTTTATTATGCATACGAGTCGTTGTGCATTGTGTGTGGCTTTTTATCAAAGCCAAAGGTCCGACTAATAATGTTGTTAAAGGCATTTCAATTCCAAAGGGCAATTAAATTCTATGAAAGGGTAAGTCTGGTGTGGTTAGATTGGTTCAACT
Source organism: Drosophila paracracens (assembly GCA_035044025.1). Classification (NCBI taxonomy): domain Eukaryota; kingdom Metazoa; phylum Arthropoda; class Insecta; order Diptera; family Drosophilidae; genus Drosophila; species Drosophila paracracens. Next base: position 4,474 of record JAWNMN010000380.1, read on the forward strand.
GCATTTTGAAAAATATATATATTTAATATACATCATATTTTACAAGTGGTGTATCATGTCTGGGCCTCATTAATCATACAAATGTTTACTTATTTATGCACTGAGAAAATTTAGTTGTTTTTGATCAAAAATAATATATCAAAAATGTACCTCTATGGAATTAATCGTATGCAAATCTATTATAAATATTATCAGGGAGAATTTCTATTCTGTTCCCTGTAGTTGATCTTTTCGTTTTATTTATTTTTTGGGTTTTTTTTTTTGAGTGTAATAGCTTGTGTAGTAATTCTGTATACATTTTATTTATAACAAGCTGCTCGTTGCGTTAATCTATGTTCAAAAATCTTTGTGCGCGCACAGCAAAACTAATTTTATGATGGATTACCTGCGTGTGCAGCACCCCTCCACCCCTCCACCCGCACCACTTTCCGTGTAGCCACACAGCGCAGGTGAATATCAATTGTAAAAATAATATTGATAACGTATGTTTGCCAGTTGGTCGCCAGACTAGGTTCCACTGTGCTGCACTTATCGCGTTCGCTACGCTGTCCATCAAATGCAGCCACGCATGAGGCTCGCCACGCTTATCACTCACACACATTTGCACACACACACTCACTTTGAGTGCGAGCAGTTCGAGTTGCAGCTCCTTTTGCGCTTATAGAAAGTGCGTTTTCCATTGTTGACATTTGTAAAATGCAAACAGAACCCGCAAAGGCGATAGATGCGGTCGGATACGGACGCGGATATGGTGAATAAAACCGGGTTAGATACATCACTCAAAGTGATTAGATCACCGAGAGAGCACAGACGAATGGAATGGAGTAGATAGAGTAGAATAGACAGATAGATAAGTAAGTTAAGCCGCTTTTCGGGGCGGGTTCCATAGAAGTTCAGCGAGTTCCTTCTCCCTCTCTCCCTCTAACATATGTGGGAGCTGCAATTAGTTCGATTTTATTGCCCAAAATGTGCAGGGTTAGGACAAAACGACTTGTTTTCCTATTTAGAACCCATTTGTTCGTTCCCATTTTATTTTCTTTCTGTGCGATATTTACACTAGAAATCGTGACGTTTTCATTATGAACGGGATTTACACGTGTTTATGGCCGTGCCCATAAATGGGTTCGGAACACACTTCTCACAGTGGGGGTCGCAGTTGTTGCTTTGTCGTCGAGTTGAGTTGAGTTGAGTTTAATTCACTTTACTGCAGTTCGGGGTAAGTTGGTAAGTAAGTCGCAAATTTACGTTATTGTAGTTGCAAAGCTTCAGGTTGTACAAAGGACTGGCTCCAGACAGTCCATTAAGATCTGTTTTGGAATTCGAAGTCTTGGCCTGTTTCTGTCTGTGCTCTCTGCAATGTCTGTGTGGGCTGGCATTGTTGTTAAATGGAAGTTTGCTTTGAAGTGTATGTGTATGACACCTTCTGACAAATTGTTGCAATAAAATGTCCAAGTGTGCTGCGTGTTGTGCCCTCGTCTAAACTTTGCTAAGTTGTGACAGCCATCACCATTTGAAAGTTGATACACAGTAAAAAACAAAACACTGAGTTGATGAAAATATGCTATTGAAATGATATATGAGCTTTAGAAACTGAGAGAGAAAATAAACACAGAGATAGACAGAGAGAGAGAAAGCCAGAGGGAATACAATTAAACCAAATAATATCAGAGTTTGTTTAGAGTTAATTGAATTTATGAATTATTTATAGCTGCAAGTGAAATAATTTTAATTTTTTTTAATATAATTTAATTATTATAATTAATGCAACAAAATAAATATTGCCTTTAGCAATTTTTAAACTTGTTTAAGCTTCAAAATGTATATCTATTTTAATTGAAAAGCATAATATGAAATAGAATTGAGATGCACACTTTTTCACTGTGTGGAGTATGGTTAAGGATGTGCATGGATGATATACATATTTCTAATTTATTTGGGGTGCTTTCAAGGCGTTACTTGCTGCTTATGGACTAATTGGAAGGCAACATGAAATTCATGCCGCATCACATTAGCTCTGCCAGTCGCGTTGAGACACGTTGGCACGCAGGGACGGGGAAGGAGGGGCGGGGGTGCACTTTGGGCCAGAAAGAAGATATTATGTAAAATAATATATAATTTTGATAGACCCAATTTGAGCCTGTCATAACAAATGTGCTGAAACAAGTCCAGAATATGTATAACCAGCCAGAAAACACAACACACCACTTCACCCCAGCTCTAGACACGCAATGAGAAAAAAAAACGGTCTCAGAAGGAGAACAACAACCACAAGAGCGGTAAAAGTAAGCCTCCAAAAAATCGATACGAGTATATGTAAAAAATGTTTGCATGACTTTAGCAAATTTAGCAAAGTTTTTTTTCTTTCTTTCTTGCTGGGCCCTGAATCCTGGCGAGCCTGCTCGTCCTGACGGCTCGTTGGGCCTGCCTAAATAAAGCTTCATTGATATGAAAAATATCTTTTAAATGCCATAAAGCAGCTGTGAGGGGAGGTCGAGAGAGAGATAGAGAGAGGGAGGGGTCGGCCTTTTGCAAAGAGCGCGGCGAAAACAACGCTCATAAAATTAATATGATATAATAAAGAAAAATTTGCAAGCTGCCAAAACCATAACGATTGATTCTGAATTATAGCCCGCAGCACAAAAGGGGAGTAGGAAGTATCAAGAGGGTGAAATAAAGTTAGAGATGGAGATGGAGTGGTGGGGCATTGGTTTCGCCTTCAAAGGCCACTTTGCCGCAGCAATATGTTTTGGTGGGGCTCTAAGCGAGACCGTTTCGAATAAATAACACGGCTACCAAACATAAAATCAAATATGTTGCGCCAAAACCAAAACCAGAGAAACCCCCAAAAAGAAAATGGCAGCCAAAGAGAGATAATTTTGGTGGCAGACGTGGCCACAAGGAATTTTTGGAAGGGATTAGTGCGCCACTTGCTCAACGCAAAGGGGATGCAGGGGCGAGGAACTAGAACTCGCACTAGAACTAGGGGGTACGTCAAATTAATCACGGCATTGTTCAGCGCTTTTCAAAATAATAAATACTTCAGCGCTACCATCAAATAAATTACTCAAAATCATTTCATTTCACTATCGCAGCGACAAATTCGCTGGAATGGAAAAGAGACAGGGATGCCGGAAGGGAGGCTGGAGAGTACGCAGTGTGTGTGTTTGGACAGTTTTCAACATTTGGTTTCAGTTTTCCCTCCCCCTCTGCCTTTGTTCGTTGTCATGCGTTTTGTGTGTCAACTTCAAATGAAACTGAAATGTCTGGGGAATTTGTAGATCATTAATAATGTCGCACACAAAACAGCAACAGAAATTACAAAAAAAAAAAAAAATAAAACAACTACAACAAAAACGCATAGGGCCACTTAGGAGCCATGAATGGGCGTACGACTGGAGCGCAGCAGTTGTCAGCGGGAATACCAAAAATATATATACAGACAACCATACGCAATAAAAATGCCAGGGTGAACCCAAGAGCCTCGTCGGCTGGGGCATAAAATTGGAATGGCAAAAATTAATCACAGCTGGAGGAATGAATGAAAAATGCAATCGCAGTGAAAAGATACCTTTTTTTATTTTGTTTTCTTAGCATGAGTGTGTGTACATCAAAATACATAAATAGAATACATTTATGTGAGGCAAAGATGAGATCAGCTGTTGTTTGTATTCCCCATGTGCATTGTTTGTGTCGAGACCTAGATTTTATTTGAGCTATATTTATTTTATTTGGGTTATTATCAATCAGATTGAGTGAGATCTTATGATTCAATGTTACCTGAAGAAATTCCGAATATTTAATAGAGATTATAACTATCTAAGCTCAATACACATTTCCATTTATATCAATCAATTAAATTTCAAATCTTAATTCAGTTCAATTTATCAATTAAACTATTTCATACTGAATTAGTTAGCAATAATATATTCAAACCACATTCAAGGACTTTTTTCTCTGATTATTATTGAAACGTCAATCGTTACGTCAAAAAACAATTTCGGTTAAATCCCTCAATCAATCGCTTATCATTTATTTCTTATCTGTTGCCAGTTATCAGTTGCCATCAACATAATCAAGACTCGTGCAATCCTTAAGCCCTTCCATCTGTCTATCCCTATCTCTATCAATCATAATATTATTTAAACATACAGTAAGTCACAGCTTAAGATTCAGTCAATCCATTCATTTCAAGTCTGAATCAGTTATCATCAATCATATATTCAATCAGTTAGATTTTCGAGCAACAAACAATTACACTTCAATCAAATTTCTTGCTGAATCAGGTATCATCAACATAATCAATACACGTGCCATATTCAGACATAACCATCCGTCTATCTGTCTGTCAGTTGAAACGTCTCTCAATCGACCAATTATCTTAACTCACAAGCTTCATTTCCTCATTGGTATTTGTTGCGTATTTTTAGGAACTCCATGGCACTTTTAAGCCCCAGCGATTTATGTGGAATTGAAACTAAATTCATGTGCATATTTATGTTGGCGTTTTTCATTTCACTTTTCTCGTTAAATCCCGACGCTCCCTGCCTCCCTCTTCCCCTCCCTCTCCTCTCCTCACTTGCAAACTGGACCAGCAATTTTCCATTTTCGCATTCGCTTTTTTTCCTGTTTTGTTCTCCTATTATTATTTCGTTCTCGTTGCATTTCGTTTTGCTTTTGTGTTCTGTGTTTTCGTTGGGGAGTTTTTCTAATTTTTTTTTTCGGTTTTTCAGTGGTTTTTTTTTCTTTTTTGGCATGGCGGCCACTTTCGCCCCAAGTTTTGGCTTTGTTTTCGTCTGGCGGCATGCTCTACTTGGGAGTAGAGACTAGAATTGGTGGCGGGGAATGAAAAAGGTGTCCATAAAATATTTCGTGTGCATCTTTTGCTTTGTTTGCGTTTAATTTGGAGCGAGAAATGTCAAAAAGCTACACAAAATTGAGTAAACAAACTATAAAAGTAGATTATGCCGACTTATAAACATAAGCTAAACGACACACCATTTAAAAATACACACACACATATCTAGATAAACACAAATATATCTCAAAGTGAGGAAAACAGCTACCAAATATGCAAATTTAATATAGTAAAGTGGCGAAAAGAGAAATATAAGTCAACGCTGTAAACTTAATTAACAAATGCCGCCTTTTAAGATACTTGTCAGTTTTACAGTTTTTAGTTCAGGACCCAAAAAAAAAGGCAATGTTCAAATATATATGCATTAAGTGCTCATGAATATTCATCGGAAACAACGAACACAAAACACTTGATGAAGTCATAAATTTTCCGACACTGTCTATTTTTTCATTTTTTTATTTTTATTTTAAATATGCATGAAAATTAAATTCGCCTTTTTGGCTGCACACAAGCTGATATTTAAATTTTAGATGGAGCAGATATGTTTTATTGCCAAGCTGTGTCACTTTTATGTTGCAAGTTGATTTGTGCATATATTTGATATCAACTTAATTGAGGGAGAGGGGGCGACCGATGGCGCACAGGAAATGTAGAGTGTCAAAAATTTGGCCCTGTATAATTTGTATATATCAAACGCAGTAGGTTGGTTGCTTTTTATGTGACAAGATTGATGAATAGATAATGCGACTGATAAATCTCCATTACGCAGCAGTATCCTTTTTTTGTGTGCTGCCTGGCTCGGCTCCGCTGAGAGTTAATTTTGGAAGACAATCCGTCGATATTTGGCCGTGTCATTGTCATCCTTAGCAAAGGTGATTTGCGGAAACGCCCAACCATCGATAGAATGCCAACAAGCAACTTGTGCCTCTTCCCCATTTGTCAAGGTGGGCGACTGCCAGATTGTGATTGAGAATCGTATTCGATGCTATAAAATAGTCGTCGATTGATTGTCATCAATGATGGCATTTTAACCAAATCACCACACTCATTTACGGCAGATATCTAACTGACACAAACGTGCCATCGTTAAACTGGTCAAAAGCACCGACATAAACCTTGCCATCTCTGCAACTAACTGAAAGATGTCGTCTCTGCGGCCTTGAGGTGCACAAATGGATTTATAGTCAGGTCAAGTGTCACGATAACCATTGACAGACAAAAATTAACACATCAATAATAAAGTGTGGAGCTTTGACACACGAATACGAGTGAGAATAATAAATATATTAACCCAATTAATCAGCTTAAGCCCCTTTCAAATGGATTTACGTATGCAAAGAACTATTAGAAGAGCTAATTGAAACACATCCACATACACACACACATACACAAATATACACATGTTTGTTATGTATGCATATGTATCCAATAACAATGCAATTATTATAAAATCACTTACACATGAGAGTGCCAGAGGCGAAATTGTTTTTTTTGGGTGGAATGGAATCTAATATCGATTTCTTTAAGTAAGCAATGCAGACAATTTGTTTTTCATACGATGTATGCTTAGAGAAAGAGACAGAAAGTTAGGGAGTGAGAGGGAGACAGAGAGCAAGAATAGAGGAGTTGAAGCATAGTAAAAGCATTTCAAGTGAAAATAAGTAGTACGAGGCAGTGGCAAAGAAGAACAACTGGCAAGAACAACAACAAACATCAAAGGAAGCAAAACGCACACACACACACACAAAGAGACTAAAACACACCCACGCACATACACACATGCACATAGGTAGAGAAAATCGTTTATGCAGGAAGCACTTTTCTTAGGGGCTCCCGCAGAGATTTTCCACGCGGCAACTGCAGCAAGGATAAGAGCTCTAGCTCTTATCCTTCTCCTAACTCGGCAGGCCCTCTATATTTCTGTGTGTATGTGTGTGTGTGTATGTGGGAACGTGCTTTCAGCATAATTCCGTATATCAGCGCATAAATGGAGCATGCCAGTGACACACACACCCAGACCCGTAATATAACACACATACAATCACAGTCATGGACACATGCCGCCAGTAGCTAAAGGACCAAGCTGCACTTTTCCAGTTTATTGCGGCAGGCAGCTGTCTTCTTCTTCTTCTTCTGCATCTTTGCTCAATTATCAGCTGGAAGGCGGGTCAAGCACATTAGAAACGAATGCCAAATTTGTTGAAAATCCCTGCATATATATGTGTGTATGCTGTAAGTGTGTCAAGATGAAGAAGCATAAGCGGAGAATCCTTAAAACACCACCCCCAAGTCAAACATTTAACTAATCATGTATGTGTTTGTGGCTAGCTAAAGAAATTGCCCGTTAGCCATTTGGGTTAAGAGTGATGTTAAATATGACCTGCCTGCACAAGTACCGAGAATACTCCTTGCTAGACTTTAATCAACCAAAACACCTACCTCAAAACTGTATTCATTTTTAGAAGCATTGCATTTTTGATGGTACTCTGAAATTTAAGTGCATATTACATTTAAATTTTGCAAAAGCTCTTTGAGTCTGTTAGGAATTCTAAACCGATGAATAAAGCAATGAATTTTGAATCATAGTTTGCCTTTAAATTTAATTTTAATATACAATTATTGATTATTGATTATACACAATCAAGTTTTACTTTCAGTTTCAGTTGTATCTTTAAGAGCTACCCTCGCACACCGCATACACGAGACGAAAGCGACCATCAGTCAGTTTTGGAAATCGAAAATCATCGAGTGCCAATTTGCAATTTGTAAATCGAAAAGGGAACCCAATGATGATCCCAATGCCAATGCGCAATCCTCATGCATACTCAATTCAAATGCCGCAGGCATATGGCCAACAGGCGGCTGAAGCGGCACTGTCAAAGCCTTGACCGCATCAACACACACACACATACCAACACACACACGCACATACTCAGTGCCACAGAGAGAATCATGGAATCATGGCATGGTTTGCGAAACATGAAATGCGAGCGCTTTAAAATTGAGCCCATTGATTTTTGAGTTGAGCTCGTCCGTTTCGGTTCTCGCCTGCCCCTGGCATGTGTGTGTGTGTGTGCTTGTGTTGGTGTGTGTATTTGTTTTGGAAAAATATTTCTGGCTTTTCCGCAGTTTCATTCATACCGTTGAGAGCGTCAAAGGCACACCAACCAATCCATTCACATTCACATTCAAAAATTCCCAGCAGGATGTTTGTTGCGGGTGGGTAATTTTTCAAGTACCATGTTCCCAAACGTTGTTTGCATAGCTTCCGACAGAAAGGGTCGGAATTTCCTATGTGTGTTTTATGGTTGACTTTTTTTGTGTTTTTCTTTCATATTTCCAATATTTTATTGGTATAAGAAATCAAGGATTAAAATGAGCAAGGGACGCTGCTGCTGCTGCTGCTGGTTGGTTACGTATTTGCCATCGCGCTTAGCGCCGTCAAGGATTCTGATTTCATCAGCATCAGGTTTTGCATCTCAGCTGGTTACCCCCCCAAAAACAAAAAAAAAATCAATTTAGCATATTTACAAATTGTTGGACAAATATTTGTTTTTCAATGTTGGCTGCCAAAAAGAAAAAACCTCTCTGGACAGCATGGAAAAAAGAGCGATATTCTCGCTACGCATTTATTGAATTAATGGATTATTTCAGTGTCAAAACATCTGCGCTCTACATACGCTTTGGTTTTTCTTCTCTCGTTTTATTATTTATTCAAAAATCCGAGCAATATTTATTTACTTGTTTTTCCACTCTTCGCTTATTTTTGTGGCTTTATAGTTGACATGAAAACAACATTTGGTTTGTCGCAATTGAAATTAAGTTCAGCGCCAATAATTAAATGGAAATGAACAATGAAATCACAGAGGTAAAATTCGTGAAATTCGATCTCGTTAACGGTGCGCATTACAAAGCGCGGGTTGTTGCCAATACGAGAGGGAGTTGCTAGGTTACTTTTATTTTGCCTCCATTTTCAAGGCCCTAATGGTATTTATTTATTTGTAACTGCCACTTTGCGTGGGCTTAATAAACTTTTCACATTTCTTTAATGTCTGATTTTATAGATTTTTTTTAAAGGATTCTTTGTTTTTTTGAAAATGGGTGAAGAGGTATATTAAATTTGTGAAAAAGTATTTAACAGGCAGAAGGAAGCACCTCCGACATCATAAAAGTTGAAAAAAGTAATTATTGAATTTAATGTCTGGGTTCAGGGTAGCTCCCAGTCGAGTCTTCTTGACTACAGCATTCTTCCTTGCTCCACTCACTTATTCCTCATTAAATTGAAATTTTTAAGTTGTGGCCTAAATCAGAAAATGCTAATACCTGGAAATTGCACAGCTTTCGCTTTCAACGCTCAAATAATTGTTGGACACCTTAGAGCTCTGCCCACTAAATATGCTGCCAAATAGTTGGTTGCATGTTTAAATTACATTACGAAGCAAAACATCAAAAAAAAAGCAGCGCTTAGCCAAAAAAAAAAAAGGCAACAATCACAGCTGAATCACAGCGGTGTGCAAATACAACTACTTGCAAAGCACAAAAAGCCATGTCAATTTTCTATTCCAATTGGCCAAACATCCACACAAAAGGGGCGATGGCTGGAGTGGTGGGCGTGGGAGAGTTTTGTGGCAACTACAGTTGTAGGCCCGACTTTTTATTTTTATTGGCCACATTCATTCCAATTGCGGCTACTCACACACATCGAGCTGGAGTGGCCACCTAAACACACGCCACAAATTGGCCAAAAGGAAAATCGAGGCACTTGGTGTTGTTGCTACTGTTTTTTTTTTGCGCATTAAAATGCACTTGTTAACAAGTAATTTGTCGGGGAATGGCAGATATTTGCTTATCGCAGCCATGAAATCAGTACAGCCAAATAAAAAAGGTTGAATATTTGATTAGATAGCCGACTACACCGAACCTTACCAAAAAGAGAGCAAAAGAAAAAGGATAGCGTTTTGTATTCGAGCATTTAATGTAGTCGAATAACAGTTTGAACATTGCGGCTTGTTTGACATTCTGATGGCTGATGCTTTAGCTATAATTGGAATTGGGGAGCATTGGGGAATATATGCATAATTGGAGTGCAGACTGAGGTTGCACTTATAATTTAGATAAAGACAACTTTATGTTGGGAAATATGAAACTCACTTCCCACATATCAAATATAAGTACTTCATAAGTCTCAAAACTTAATCTTTATTAAAGCGGGCCCTCGAACACACAAAAAGAAGAGGAAAAAAAACACTCTCATTACGAAAACGAGGGAACAAAACTGAAGTTTAACACTTAAGCCGATGCGAAGTCAACTTCAGCACTTGAAAAATAATACTACAATATGGTTATGGTTCTCGACAACAAGGGAAAAAACACTGCGAGAGTCAAGTTAAATCCCCAGCGAGACCAAATCAATTTCAATCAAACAAATGCAGCCGTCCGAGAAGAGAGAGGCTCAGGCATCGAAATCCACTCAAGTGAACCAATAAAAAGAAACAAGCAACAAATGAAAGCCCCGATGAAAAAAAAACTAAAATATGACGACGTTTAGATACCCTTGCAGACTGGAATCAACCTAAAGAAATCCTTATACAAAAACCGACCGATTGTTCCTATGAAGGCAATATGATATAGTATTCTGATTACCATAGGTTTTTGACCACATTTTAGAAGGCATAAATGATGAGTTTGATTTGGACAACTAGGGAACTAGGACTAATCGTTCTGCATATTTTTCTTTTCTTTTTTTTTTTGAGATATATAATATAGTAGTCTGATTTTGACAATTTGTATTCGTAATGTGAGGAATACAATAATATATATATAATAATGGTATATTGTCTCAGTTTGTTTTGGATATCTTAGTAAACAACAACAACATAAAGATATTCACGGCTATATGGACTCTTTTACCTTACTGATCAGTAAAATATATATAGTTTATGAAGTCAGAGAGATGTCCTTCAACACCTAACTATAGCTCTTTAAGCTTAACGGTACAATTATAATACTCTGTGGAAGGGTATACGAATCATGAAGAGTCACAAAACACCGAGGGTGAGGGTTTGAGTTTAGTGAATGAGCAACGAAGCGAGTCCGGAGGGGTATTCTTAAAACGAAATTGAAATGAAATGCATGTTACAAAATAATTGAGAATAATCGAATTTAAATCACATTTGGCTGACGCTGATGATGATGAAGATGCCGATGACAATGACTATGATAATAATGATGATCAACTGGCGATGGCATCGATAACAACGACACTGTTGTCAATGATGCAAGCGTTGATGCTGAGGGGTTGCCAAGGATTGGAAGCGAGAGGGGGGGAGTGTCACAGTTTGTCACCAGCAGCATAAATCCAATTACACATGGCACGATTCGACAGGCGATTTGTATGAACATTTTTAGAGCCCAGCCCACCCCATCCCAATTCATCCCACCACACTCCGCAATTGAATCTGAGTCACATTTTGGGTGACATTTTGTAGCCGCGTTGCAACATCATCTACAAATCGCTCTCGCGCTATCCAAGCGCAACATTACGAAACGCCGAAAAGTGCATTTCCCATTTTACAGTCCCTAGTAATTAACGGTGAATGTGAATTTTGTGACTGCATTTCGATGCCAGATGTTTGACCCGAAAGGTTACGCCTCCATTTCAAAATACACACACACACACACACGGAGTCAGGCAAACAAAATAGTAAAATCATAGTGTGCGGTAAAGTCAAGCCAAATCCAACAATTCACATCGAGCATAAGGAAAACTAATGGCAACCCCGAGGAACCCATTGACATTCACTCGAATTTCATTTAATGTGCGTGAAATACATAGAAATTTAATGGCATAAAATGTTTGTACGTTAAAGAGTCACGACCCTGTGAGGGGTATTATTTTATGTTCTTTAAAATCGGCTCACATTTGACAGTGTTATGGTTAATACATGAAAATACTCGACTACAGGGTATATCCCTGTCGAGCACTCTAACTTGTTAGTGCTTTATTTAGTTGTAAATTTCAATATTTACTCGCACACATTTTTTCATTTATAGGGCTACGAATCCTTGTGCGACAACATCAAAATAAAAACCTGTCAAAATGTTATTCCCATTTTCCTTTTAATTTAACGCTTAAACATTGGAAATTGACTGATATACTTGTGTATGTGTGTATATGGAGTAGTCACTGGCAACCCCTCGATTTTCCACACAAAAAGTGTTAATGTCTAAATTGCTTTTCTTTTCACTTCGTTTTGTGTTGTCGTTTTTTTTTGGTTACGGTTTGGGTTTGGGATTGGGTTGCTGTTTCTGTTTCGTTTTGGTGCTGACTGCAACCCTGCGCACTTTTTAAACATTTCCGTTTCCACAAACACTTCGACTTGTGTTGTTTTGTGGTAACGCTATTTATTTTTCAATTGAGGTTTTGACGGCGCAATTCCATCAATGGCTGCGCGTGTTTCATTTTTGCCCTGTGATCCCTACATATATGTACATATATACATATGTATATATATGAAGTCTTAACACTCACCTTCATCAGCCGTCGCCGGGTGTTGTTCAGCAAAGCTGCCTGGGATATTCAGTGTCAGGACAACGCCTGCCAAGGCAATCCACAGCAATAGCTGCTTGTTCCTGTTCCTGTTCCCGTTCCTGTTACAGTTATTTTTATTATTGCTGCTGCACATCGTGTGGCAATTGCGCGTTGCGGCTTTTTTTATGTGCTATTGTCGAGAAGGAATCGAGTAGGAGAAGTTTTTTGCCTGCGCTCAGTCAGTGATTTCGACTGGCTTATCTAACTAAACCGAAACCGTATCTCTGAATGCGTTTTGTGTATGCTAAAAAGTTTTTTTTGGTATTTCAGTTTCAGTTTTGCATTGCGTCGAGCTGATTTGTCGATTTGTTGCTCGCCAAAATTGTTGCAATTGATGTTTGTGTTGTGTTCATCGTATTGAATTTCCATGCATTGCTCCACTCCACTCCCCTCTCACTCGCTCTCACATACACACTCTTTCTCTCTCTCTGTCTGGCTGTGTGTGGTTCTTTTGGTGTTGCTTCAATTCGATTTGATTTGCATTGGGTTTTTGCCACTGCCGTACGCCACTGTAAATAGAAAATTTTCACGAATTAGTTTTCATTTATGCATAACAAGTGCAGTGAAACAACAAAATATTCAATTGCAAATCCAAATGCAAGTTAAATGAATCAACGAGTTTCTATTAAATTGCTATTTTGGTTGCTTTTGTATTTGCTTATTTTTGCACTATTTATTAAATATTTGTTTACTGCCATTTGTTTTGGCTTCTCAGAGCTTGGCAAGATTATAATCTAGAAAATGTTTCAATCCGATTTGCTTAATTGCTGCACATTTTTAATAAAAAACTTTATGCCTCACTTAACAAAATAAGCACATTAAAAAAAAAAGCCCAACTCTTGTTAGAGCTCGTCTAGAAATCACATTTTATGTATGTGTTGGTGTTTTTGCGCGGCAAAGAGCATGATGCGCTTGTTTTGGCGGTTTGGCAAAGAAGAAAGATTTACTCACTGTATGCTAACATCTAGTTGGGGTATCGATCGCAGTATCGATATCCCTGTTATTAACATAAGTAATCGATAATGTTATATTGATATTTTCAACAGTATCTATAAGAATTATTGCAATTGGGGAAGTTATTGATTAAGATCGAGATCTTATACTTCAAATTGGAGGTCACTTACTCTTATAGTCTCTGGGACGGCTTTTTGATGAGATCAAGAATATATATTCTTCAGAGTTCATGCTTCCTTCTGCCTGTTACATACTTTTCCACAGCTTCATTAAATCTTTTTCCCATTCAGTGTACAACAAAGACAAAGATTTGCTCATTGCATATTCTTCTATGCCACAAAAAGAATTGAAAATTATAATTTGACACGCACATAAGCTACGAAAATTACAAAATGCCTTTGACTAAGCAAGAAACAAGAGACTAGCAAGTTTGTTTACAAAAAGGCCTTTGGTAGAAATAACTCATTTGGAATGTATGACCTCCAATCTTGACCCGCTCTGCTCTCTCCTTTCTGCCGTTGGCCTTTTAGTAATAATTTTGATGGCAACTATTTAAATATTAAAAATGCCTGGAGCCGCTCTCAATGCTGCAACGACAGCCGCAACCTGGGAGCAATACATCAGATTACAGCACCCGTACTATTTCCCCTTCCCCTTCCCTTTCACTGTGCCCTGAGCAGTCAAAATGACCAGGTTTCAGTTGCTGTCTCGTTAGTCGTTGTTGCTACCGTTTGTTGTTGGTCAGCAGCGAGGGTCGCAGTAAATAATAAATAAATAAATATTTATTTTAATATTAAACATGAAGAATGTTGAACACGTCGCTGTGGGACTCTGTCAGCTTTCAATATGACCAAAAAAAAATTGACCTCAATTTCGCTTCATTCTTTTAGCTATCTTTTTTTCTTTTTACTCAGGATTCTCGTGAAGTCAACCGAAAAATATCCAAAAATAAAAGAGCAGCAAACTTGACCAAATAGAAATGCACAAGGTAAGCACAACTTATTCACAAGTCTCCAACACACACACACACTGGCTGGGTTTCGGGGTGTTGCTGGGGAATTGACTGTCATTCACAGTAAAAGTGTCGTTGTGTGCGTGTGTGTGGGTAAGTAAAATATTGCTTAATATGAAGTAAATACAAAGGTTTAAGTAGCAAGCAGGCTTCATCGCCACATGGATGCTTTTGCCTGGAGTAATTTCGGCAGAGGCTTACCAGCAATTCATCTAAAAGAAGCAAGCACACACACACACTTTCACATACACACACATTGACACCTTAGTAAATCAGGAGCGGTTTGTGGTTTTCGCCTTGAGAACCGGCACATTTTATAATTTATTAAATATAACAAAACTAAGAACGAAACTGATTATATCATCTACCAATCTACATCATCATCACCATCGAGAAAACTACCTTCTTCTTCTCCTTCTTCTTCTTCTTCTTCTTCAGTTGAATATGGACCAGATGAAACATCAGTTTCCCCATCGGGTATAACAATCAGGGGAACACCGCTCTTCCTCTCAAAATAGTAGAAGGGAGTGCGGCACGGACAGCTGCGATGGCAGTGCACTTTGTTGCAGTAGGTATCCATGCATTTGAAGCAGAACGAGTGCTTGCAACGAATGAACACCTCGTTGGTCTTGGGCATCAGGCAAATGGAACAGCGATCCGGCTTTTCCTTGAAATTATCCATTTTATTGTTGTTGTTGTTGAACTGCTTACGACAGTTTAACACATAGTTGATGTAGGGCCAAGAGAAAGATCCAGATCCAGATCCAAATGAAATCCAGTTTACAAGTAACATATTTTCCACTTGTTGTTTTATATGGTGATCTAATTATGAATAGCACTTGTGAATTTATTGTCTTTTTATGTGCCGCTTGTTACATTTGGCGGCGCTTATCGATATGAAAGTTATCGTTTACCACCACCAAAAGGGAGAAGTAAATGGCCACATTGGAAACAGGCTGGCAGCGTTGGCGAGGCCTCAACTTAAGGTGACCACATTTGCCACAAGGTGCCGTTTTGTTGGTTGGGTTGAGTTTTGCACATGCCAAAGCAAAATCGAATTGAGGCAGGTCATCTTGGCGCGAACAAGGAGATAAAAGTATTTTTGAATAAAATTTGTGTGATTTGTGGAATAGAATTTGGCGTGAGCGACGGCAGATTTTTTCCTTTTTCCAACTTTATCATTATTTTTCTCTGTTTCGGATCATCCCCAATAACAGCCTGGATTAGATCCACTAGATATAATTTTGCCTGCATGTTCACATAGCTCAATTAATATTAAACAAATCAAATAGATTGTAAAATAATTTAAACGCATGAGCAAAGAAAGAAATATTGTGATGCAAAACGTATAAAGCCGCATTGTTTGGGCAAATCGCCCAAAATATACCCAAACAGATATAGGTAATTATTGAGGCAATACTCGATTGTATGCTAATTCGATTTCAAAACATATTTACTTAGGAATCTTAGTTAAAAAAAAATGTAGCAGATGTTGCCCCTGTTAAAAACTAGAAGTGTCAGTTCGTTAAGCCAAAATCCTATCTTATAATGTAATAAATAAACATATAACAAAAAATCTACATATGTTTAGCAATATTTTCCGAGTCTAACCTCTTTACGGCGGCAGACGCTCCTGTGCCAAAGCTAAGCTGGATCGTAAGGAAGGCCAGCGCAGTGGTAAAGCAACTACCAACTATTAACTACCTACGGGCAACGGGCAATGGGCCAACTGGCAAACTTGGCTACAATGCACGCGTTGCCATTCATAATATTAGCGCGTCGAGGCGATGACGAGGACGATGCCAACGAGGCTGAGAACGAGACACGTTGAGGCAAGCAAAAGGCACTCGAGTCATGTGCAAGGACGTACGCTGTTGTGGGCTTCACAGCGAATTGGTAAATATATATACATATATATATATTTATATAGAGAGAGAGGCTGGATACTGAGGGGTGAGTGCCACAACTACACGTGTACGCAAAGCAATCAACAACCAGAATACGAGGCGAATGAGCAACATAAATAATAAAAATAAGAGTCGCTGGCGTGTGCAGGCATCTGCCTCACCCTAGCACCTACCTGAATATATGTATTTACATATATATCTGCCACACACAAACATTCGCATGAATGATGTCAGAATGGCAAATGCGTGAGTGGCAGCCAGAGAGGGAGTTAGAGGGAGAGAGAGAGAGTCAGAGAGAGGGTGTCGAGGGAATTCAGTCTGCTTATTTATGCTGTGCCTATTGGGCACACTTGAGACACGAGACTCCAGTCATACTCGACTCCATTCGCCCTTATTCGAATATAGCGTAAATAGAAAATATTTATGTATTATGCAAAAGCAAAATGCGTCGAATTCAAGATTTTTTATATTATTTTTTTGTTGCAAATAATGGGGAAACCTGTTGGCTGAAAATCTAATTTTCATGCAGGCTGGCAGTCAGGCGGGTAGTCAACGTGGCAGGCCACAAACCCCTCTATACGTGTAAATATACACAAGTTTTGCTGAGCCAGGCTGGCTGTGCAACATAACTCACTGTTAAGTGGCAAGAGGAAGTTGAGGAGCCTTCACATGGGTATTTAATTTGTGTTTACGCGCCAAGGATTATGCGGAGACTTGTAAGTGTACATGTTAAATACACATGCTTCCTTATATACATGTAAACACATATACATAAATGCTATATACCTAATGTGGCTCAGACAGCTCTCAAGAGAAAGAGAGACAGAGAAAGCTGGCTAATTGCTTTTAAGGGGCTTATTGTAGGCCTTAAAAAGGTTCGGTATTGATCCGCACACAAAAAATATCGACATAATTACTTTGTACACTTAATCAGGTTTATTTTAAGAATTAAAAATGTATTTTGATTTATTGATTTAATTTTTCTATTGTACATATACATATTTGTAGTATTAGTCACTTCAAAATTAGTGCCTTACGTACCGAAACGGAGATTAAATTTATTTAAATTTGACTTATTAACTGTAAGCCGTAATCTTCAAATAATAATTTTAATTTGATAAATTTTGTATGATATTTTTAGGTTGAGCAATAATATAACAAGGATAACTTTAAAAGTAAATACGAAACTCCATTTATTTGCACATTTTTGTGGCAGCTTAATTAATTTAGTTGATTTTCGACTATATCAAGTCGTTGCTAAGTTTACCCACAACCCCCTGCCCACTCCCACTCAGCCCCAAAACAATCAGGAAATGCAACATGCCAAGGCAATTTGCATAAGTGATTTTGCTGCTGATTTCGTATTTCATGTTTCGTGTTGAATGATGTCTGGTGATGATGTCTGGACTGGGTTCCAGTTCGCTTCACTTGATCTCTTCATTCCATCATCAAACGCTGCTTGACTGTTGAGGTAAACTGTGTCAAATTGGGGGGTAGGTAGAAGTGGGGGATGGGAAATGGGAGGTGTGGCATGACAACGTGACGCCAACAAATTTATGAACAGTGAGGAGTCCTGCACATGCAAAAACGAATTTGAGACAACAACAGCTCAACTCAACACAACTCAATTCAACTCAGTGCTCGCTGCGGGGTAGCGAGATAGATTGTGGACCATGTCACATTGGCAGCTATGAAGCATACTGAGGGGGATGAGGAGGAGGAAAAGGAGGAGGAGGAGGAGGAGGAGGAGGAGTAGGATGAGGATGAGGATGGACTGCTGCAGCAGTAAGTGAAATTAATTAAAAAGGACGCATAGCGTTAGTCAAGGATGCTTGCTGGCAGACTGTGGCAGACAGTGGGACAGATCCGAGGACAACACAATGAATGGGCAAAAAGATGTCAACACTTTATTCAAGATGATGACGTTATTGTTGTTGCTTTTGTTTTTGTTGCTGCTGTCCATTGTTGTCTGTCATTGTTTCATATTGCTCTTCTCGTCTGCTGCTGCTGCTGCTATTGCTGCTTCTGTTTATGAAGTGGCAGGATATCTGCACGTCGCCTTAGAGCGACGAAACAAGGCACATTGTTAATAATAGAATCGTGTTTCTATTTTTGCTCGTTTCGCCTTACAAACGTGGCAACACCAACAACAACAATAACAACAAAAGCAACAACAATGAGCACTTATTCTTTATTTTGTTTCCACTTGAGTCTGACGGGAATTTTTTGCTTTTTGAAAGAGGTTACTTTGCTCTTTCAGCTTCTGTTTTGCGTTTTCTGTTTCAGTTTCTGCTCCGTTTTCATTTAATTTTCACGTAATTTCTGTGTTAGACCTCTTGAACAATTTTAATATTTATAATTGTTGAGCTATTGAGCTTTTTCAATAGCTATCGAATTTTTCTTTATTTAATTTTTATTACAATTTGAATTACCAACGGCCGCGTCTTGAATTCTCGATTGACCAAATAGAACTAATTAGCTGCCGAATTGCAGCTGCTGCTTGCGCTCAGCTAAGGAAAGGGCAAGCAAAGTGAAAACAAATGCAATAAAACGAAATGCCGATGAGCATATACAAAACAAC
This sequence comes from Drosophila paracracens, assembly GCA_035044025.1. NCBI lineage: Eukaryota > Metazoa > Arthropoda > Insecta > Diptera > Drosophilidae > Drosophila > Drosophila paracracens. Next base: position 23,374 of record JAWNMN010000380.1, read on the forward strand.
AGTTATGATCGTTACGTTAATTTGCTCTTTATGCTGCGCAGAGCATAACTTATCAAAGAGAAAAATATTAAGAGAGAAGCTGCTTTAATTGTTGTTTGGCGCGGATACCTGCGTAACCAAACAATAATAAAATGATTCATTTATATTTTCATAATATTCACAAGGGCTTGCCGCATCGCATGTCATTCAAATAATTGAATTTAATATTTAAAAAGCCAAAAATTCAGTATTTTATTTATTGTACGACAATAAATCGAGTTACAATTTTGGCCACAGAACTTTTCAAAAATAATTGCTCAAATCTGTTGCACGATTTTTGCTGCTTTTGACTTTGACAAACATTTAGCTTAATGAATTTTCGGTTAAAGTCAAACAGTTTTCAACTTTGTGGTTACTTGGATTAGACACACAACATTGAAGACAAAAAAAAATTCCAAATGATTGTTCAATTTTCTGTGGTCGACCGCAAAAACCCATTGCACAGAAATGGCAAACTTTAAAAAATGAATTTCACATGTGGCTTTATTGTGTATATATAGTAAAATGGAAAGCAAATAAATTCGGAACACGTGAAAATATTTGCCATGAAATATGCAACGGCAAACAAAACAATGCCCAACTTTTTTTTTACCCCCCCTTATATATAAGCAAATATGCATATGCAGGTTATTATTATTATTATTATTTCAGTGCATTTTATTAATTAAAAGCAAAAAGCCAAAACTGAGGGACGAAACGCGTTTTTTTGCGTTTCCCTGGAGAAATCCAACTGACAGGACATGAAAACAGGACACGACGCAGTGAACACATTCCCAAATATTAATGCCACCAAAAGGCCAGAATTAACAAGAGAGAAGAGTTTGGAGTTATCCAGTAGAGAGTGCTTGGAGTTATCCTATAGTCAATACAATTTTCTTTCGTGGTTCTCAACAATAAGTCAAGCTATACTCGAATTCGATTAGAAATATATATCTCTGAAATTGTGTTTTTTATTACTCTTGGTCAGCGATGTTGAATTGAGAAAGGTAATCGATAAAATGAAATAAACTTTAGAATATAATTTCTTCTATATTCAAAATACATTTATTTTCTGTAGTTTCTATGTAACTTAAGCGAATTGCTTCCCATAGATACACAAAATACCCCACCAAGCGCAGAATACAGGGCATTTGAGACAGCAGCTGAACATCATTAAATATGCATTTGCTCGTATCTATTTATATATATAAATATAATATCTATATATACGAGTAGACTCACATTATAACTGTATTCTATCATACAAATATAACGACATTTGTTTATATAAATGGAATCGAATTTTTGTCGGCTTCTTTTCTACCCACTCATAGAAAAAACTGTTGCATGTTTTTTATTTGTAACTCGATTTTGTTTGTATCTGACTTCCCACTTCCTTTCGGTGGCTGTCACTTTGTTTACTTTGGGGCAAAAAGTGATTTTTATTTTTTTCCCCAAAAAAAAAAAAGAAAAAAAAGGAGCAGCCACAGCGTACCTCGTGTGGATGCCACACAAAAAATGCCGTGTAACGAGCCAAAAGGTGCGCCAAAAACACACCTCGGCTCCTAACTCCTATTCCTATTTGCAGATACATGCGGACACTGCAAACAATTTATGTATGAATCTAAATATCTCTTGTTTATAAGCAACAATAACAGCTGAAGCTCTGAGTTAAACTTTGCTTCAATTTAATTAAAAACAATGTGTGAACATTTAATATGTATTTGCAAAATTAAAATTATTAAAAGTGGCTGACTGGAATTGAACAAACTAAAGAAATGTCTTGCAAAGTTGAAAGTAATTTTTGCAGCTCAGTCAAACGTAAATAAAAAGAGATTTTTCAATGGAGATAAAGATTGTTTACAGTGTAATTGCACACTAAGGATACTTGACATTTTTTGAAATGTGTTTCCCAAATGCTTGGAAAATTATTTTCGAATGTGCCACCAGAGAATTTTGCGTTAGCCTGCTCGCTACTCTTGCAGTCCTTTTAACAATAAGGAGTGGGTGTATTGTGGGACGGGAATGGGAGAGAGGGGGGAAGTAAGGGAGCATAGCTTACAAACGGTGGTTAAAACATGTTTTATTGGCCCGCTCGCATGTTTTCCACAATTTATATCGTGCTGGGCTGCAGCCAAAAAGGAAAATGACTGACTAAAGGCAGTGGGCGGGGCAGCAAATGACAAAGGCGATGGGAAGGCGAGGTAAGAATGTGGGGAGAGTTAGATAAATGCCACCATTTGGGGTCTTATGTCTGGCTGTGGATGCGTTTTGCGGTTTTCATAACCTACGCACGTGCCAAAGGCAAGTTTATGAGTGTGTGCGTGTGTGTGTGTGTATTAATTGATGGTTGAGTATTTGCTATAGATAAGTAAAGGGATGTGTGTGTCTGTGTGTGAGTAGACAAACAGGATGTGTGGCAAGTGGGCGTGGCATCTCTGTTGAATGTCAACTTAATTAGCTGGTATGAAATTAATTGGATTTTTACGCATATTGTGCTTGGTTTTCACTACCATTTCACTACCCCATTCCTTCACACCCCGCCAAAATATTGCTTCCTCCACCAACAGAGACAACTTTTGACTGTGGCAATTGACGCCTTGTTCAGTCAACAGAGAATATCATAATAATACAGTTTTTTTGAGCTCTCTTGAACCAAACTGAATTAATTGAGCATTTAGCCGGTTTTTGGTTGGTTTATCGATTTTATTTATCGCCCTTGTCAGTTAACAGACAGCAGAAGCAACGACTTTATCATCTACCGACCATTAACCGCTCGTGCTTCTCTTTCTTCTCGCTGCCCGCTCCCATTGCAGTTAATGTCCTATGAATTATGATGCGGTTGGCATGTTACAACCACCACGACAACTATAAAACAATACCTGTAAATAACACACACACACACACACACACTTCAACAGCTAGCAAGCACTTTGTGTGATGGCACTTTGGACATTACGGAAAGTTCCCTAATTCACCAGGCCGACAATCTACCCTAAAGCTGACGCCAGCAAAGTCCCCATTCAACTTGTCCCTTTTCGCTCTTTCTCTCTTTCTAGCTCACTCTATCTCTCTCTCTCTCTCTCTCACTCTGCCTAATTGAGACTAACTTCAGCCCACAACACGGTGACAACATGTTGAAATATCTTTGATAAGTAATTAGGATGTCCTTTTTTGGATACCCTAAATACATTTAATCAAAAAATTATGTGGACCATTTCATTTCATAAAATTTTTGAGTAGATTCGTTTTAATATTTTTTTTTACTTTTATTTCAAAAAGGAACTGATTAAAAGTCAAATGCGGAATCCCAACCGAAAGTTGACATCCTTTTATTTTTAGTATAAAGTATAACCAAAACTTTTCCTGTTTACAAATAAAAAATTAAATTAATCAGTTCATCACATTATATCCCTGACGACAACCAAATTTACAGGGTATTCGCATACAGTTTATATTGCGTTTTCTTTTCTTTCTTTTTTGTTTTTGTGTCTATGACAACAAGGCTTAGTTTGACATATGCACAAACACAGAAACAGGGAAAGAGCAACACGCAGCAGCAGGCTGACGTTGAAGCTGGCTATCTGCTCTGCTCAGAGGAGTGGAAGGGTGTTGAGTGTGTGGTGTGTGCGGTGTGTGGGACGGCACGGGTGAGGCAGGACTCAGGTGAGGCAGGACTTCATCGTTAACAGCCATAAAGAAGGCACAAAACGAACGTGGCTGGCAAGGAGCAGAAGCAGCCAAAAGAAGGGCTGCGGATAGAGGAAGAGGAATGCGAAGGCAAAGGTAGCAAGGGTGGTGAAAGGAGGAGAGCGAACAGACCACAGCTAATGCAAAAACAAATACAGCGACCAAACCAATTTGCACATTGCACAAACTCACACAAAGAGTGAGAGAGAGAGAGTGAGAAAGAGAGTGAAAGAGAGAGCGAGATGGTAAGATGTAGTGCAAGATACTAAGCCACAAATGGCAGCGGCTGCTAATAACAAAACATGCGACACTGACAACAACAACAACAACAACCATGGCCGGTACAACAATATCAATGGCTAGCACAACAACGATAGCCAGTACAACAACCATAGCAAGTACAACAACACATGTTACGCTTCGCTTTGTCGGCACAGAGTTTTCTTTGCTTGTGTGTGTGTGTGCGTATGTGTGTGTGGGACAGGGTAAGAGGGGAACTTTTGTGGCTATTTGTCCCTTTTTGTATTCTGTAATCCAAAGTGCAGCAGCAGTTGCTGCATGATAAGAAAGGTGCTGGAAAACCCGAATTGAATTTAACGTTTTTTAATTATACTCCCAAAGAAGTTTGTAGAGATGAGTATCAAGTTTCCATAGCCATAACTTTGTCAATATTGTTGCGATTTTCAAAAATAAAGGATTTTTCGTCATTGATTGAACTTTGGAGCAAAACTACATTTAAAGTTGAAAACGCGATTCCGCCCTGAAATTCATATACAAATTATAGCTTATAGAGAATTGTGTGTAAACTTTCGATAGCAAACCTTTTGTTTTCTTTAATCTGCTCAGAAAAACAAAAAATGTTGTATCAAAAATTTGTTTGTTTATTTTACTTATGTTAAATTGAAAAATATTTTTAATTATAATTTTTTTCAATTTGCACAGAACTTTGTGAAATAGTTTGTTTAACTGAGTTTTGTACTGTTGTACTGAATTTTTAATATCGTTCCTAACCGCACACACACACACATACACATACACACTCCCTCAATAACACACATGTGTTTGCTGTGGCGTCAGCGTCATGTTAAAGTATATGTATGTGCCACCTAGCTAGAATCCGTCGTCGCTACGTACTCTCCCCTCCGTCCACATTTTCATCCCGTTTGGAATCCCTTTTGGCGCCGCGTTAGGCAAGCAAGGAAGAAGAGAGGGGAGGGGGTTGGGGAGAAGAAGGCCGCCTAGGCGTAAATTATGACCTATTGAAACCTCAAACAAGTCGCACCACAAGAATATCAAAGGGGTACCACACACAGAGAGAGAGTATTACAACACCTACACGCCCCTGACTTATTTCGTCATTTCTTGTGCAACATACACACACTAACACACACTAACACACACACACACATACACACTCCTTTTTATTCATTCTGCATGGGTCTCGGGGCTCCATTCTGCCAGCAATTTTTACTTTATGACTTTATTTTGTCCTCGTTTTATGCATTTTTTATGCCTTCCTCGACACGTCGCGGTTTTTTCACTTTGTTTGGGCCAACAGACAAATCCACTGGCCCCTCCATCCCAGAGCAAAAAAAAAAAAATGGAAAAATGTCGTTGTTGTTTTTTTTGTTGCTGTTCCTGTTTAGTTTTCCACTCTGTTCGTTTGTTGTCGAAAGAGGGTTTTTTTTGTACTATTTATGCATTATATAGTTGAAGCGACAATTATTGGTTGTTAGCAAGTTTCTTGTGCCCAAAACATAATGCGACACATGTGTGTGGCATGAGTTGCGCAAGGGATGCCCAAGAGGATGCAACAGAAGAATGACTAACTGACTGGCTCACTAAATGATTTACTGACTGATTGACTGAATGACTGACCAACTGAAGAATATTAACTGAAATATGATGTCTCTTTCAACGAGCAATGGCTCATATCGCATCACTTCAAAATAATCCCACGCATTACTATATACTGATGACCTGATTGTACCAGGTTCTTTGGAGAAATACCTGATAAGAAACGTAATAATAACAGATAAGAGTGCTCGACAAGGAGTTACCCTATAACAACGATTTTTATAAATATAAATACCCATTCTTTTGAGGACCAAGCAGACGAAAATCTTTGTGAGGATTTGGAGGATACTCATATAATAATATAATAACATATAATGACAACATATAATATAATACAATGACAACAACTTAGACAAAGGCATTTTTTTGGTATTCATTTAAGGGTATCAAATCCTTACTAATGCTTTTTTTTTCAGCTTTATTTGACGCTAATCCAATTGATATTTTGGGTATGCTCTTTTATGGCACTTGCAACGTTTGGATGACTTTTGGATAGCTGGGAAATTCTACTACAATTCAGCTCAATACAACTTGGCTGTTGATCCTGATTATGAATACATATATATATAAATATATATATATATACTGCATTATAGCTCGCTTATCTATGGTTTTTTGGCATAAAGATTCTTATTTATAAACCATAAACCATTAAATATAATTGAAGGCCTACAATTATGACTCAAACTGCCAAAAAGCATTAAAGCAAAGAAACTGTTAAGAAAAGGAATAAAAACAACTAGTTGGCCAATCAGATAAACATTCAAATAAACGGTAGAAATGGCCAAGGAAATTAAATATAAAAAAGAGAAGAAATTTAATGCAATTTAACTTGTAAAATGAAATTAATTTTCGGAGGCAGAGCGGGTAGTTAGTGGCGTAGGTCGTAGGTCGCAGGTCGTAGGGAATTTATAGGGAAGAATGGACGAAAGAGAATACGAAATGAAGTACGAAATAAACAAGAGGTAGCGAGGGGGAGGGGGGCGAGGAGGAGGTTGCACAAAAAATCCCTCTGAATTATGTTTCATAATAAAAAAGTTATGACTGTAAAATTTTTTAATTGCGCATTTGGGAATTTTCTTCTGCTTATTTATAAATTTTTTTTTTTTCCACTGCTCTGCCGTTTATTTAATTTTAAATTCGAGACATGTTTGCATTAGGAGCGGAGGGGGAGCGAGGGGAGCAAACACTAAAACGACTTCATTGACATTTTTCGTACCAACAACTTTGTCAGCAAAGTTTTCTTTTTGTGTTTATTATTTTTTTTTTGTTAGATTTTTGGTTTTTGCGGTGCTCGCGAATGAAAACAAAAGTTAAACACTTCCCACAACAAAAGCTACAATAAAGCAACACACAGCTGTTGTTAACGTCATTTGTTATTATTGCTGTTGCTTTTGTTTTGACTGGGCAAACATTGTCAGGCGTTTTTTCGCATTTTCCTTTTGCTTATGCGAAAAATGAGCGATTAATGGCCGTAAGGCAAATGTTTTCCCACAGACTTTTCATCAATGCGCTTTTGTGTGTGTTTGTGTGTGTGTTTGGGTTATGTTTGCTGTTGTTGATGTTTCTGCCTGAATTGAGGAAATCGAATTTATTAGCACATTTTTGCGGTTCGGTTGAGCTTAAACTTTAAACACATAAGTGGAAAAGATGGATTACGGTAAAAGAAAAACGAAAAAGATTAAACAAAGCCTGACACGAGTTGAATTCTTCACACACAAATTGAACTCAATTTAGATTAAATGTATTTACACTCAATCTATACATCATTTACATATATTTCAACTTGGATATTGGACAATAAAATATTGCATTTATTCAGCTTAATCTCTTTTTTAATTTATATTTTTTTATTACTTTAAATTATTTATCCTAACATTCCTATTCATTTAATGGACAATAAGCAGTATATACTAACAGAAAGTCCCAATTATTGTTATCCTCTGGCTAAGTATGCAAAAAGTGAGTAAAATAGAAAAAGAAATGAGGTTTCTCATATATTTTTATTTTTAATATTATTATTATTATTATTATTATTATTATTATTATTATTATTATTAATATTAATATTAATATTAATATTAATATTTTAATATTATTATTATTTTTATTACTAATAATATTAGTATTATTATTATTTTTTATTAATATTGTTATTATTATTATTATTATTATTATTAATTCTATTATTACTATTATTGCTATGGCAGCTATGTGATTTAATCGTCCGATCCAGTTAGCCCCTACACAGTTCAAAACACACTCAAAACACACGCTGAAAAGCAAAGCATTTGGAAAATGCTCGACTTAAGACACTTGCACTGAATTTATGACAAACTTTAAACTTTTTAGCTAATCTGCTGCGCTCTGCTCTTTAATCTGGCCAAGTAAATTTACAAATTAATTAGAAGAACAAAACGGGCGACACAGATAACAACAAAAACAGACTGGCAACAGAAAGAACAAAATTAAAATAAAATCCACTAAAGCAAAACCAAAACAACACACACATACACACTCACACACACATCCATACAAAATGAAAACAAAATTAAGGCACTAAAAACAACAGAAGCAGGCAAATGTTTGCGAGTAGTTGAAAAGGCAATTTGCACAAGCAAGTCTGGCTAACCCCAACCAACACCCCCCCAACCAACACCCCCACCCACCTACTCTCAACAACTCCAACAACAACAATAAGGACTAACAGCAACAGCAGCAAGGACAACGCCGACGGCAAATGTAAAAAAGTCAAAACTCGGGCGCAGAAAGAAAGCGCGTAGAAACGCACACAAATAACAATAAAATAAATGTGGGGGCAGAGAGGGAGAGAGAAAGTGGAGAGTGTGGACTCTGCTCAGGTGGTTGGTTGGCTGAGGGGGGGTGTTCAGGGTGCTGAGGGGTGAGGGGTTGGTTGGTTTTTGACGGTTTCAGTGAGCACAGTAAATTATAAATTAACGCTGCAGGCGACACGAGGCCAACTCTGGGCAACTTTGCCAATGAGCTGACCACCCGCCCCACCCTCCCCCCTCTCCCTACCACAGTGTAGCCAACAAACATTGTGGTTTGTTTTTTGTTGAGTTTGGCTCTCGGCACTTTTTTATGCGTGCATTACGCTACCCTCCATCCACCTGCCTCTCCTCACCTCAACGTTTGCTGATGTTCATTTCACGTGCAAAAAAAAAAGCAAGGCACGCGGCCAAAAGTGACCGCAAAACAAAAAAAAACAAGCGAAGAGTGGGCATAGGTGAGAATGGGGGGGTGAGGATCTAAGAAACAGGCGACAAAAGTGGAATGGGGACTTAAGAAACAGGCGACAAAAGTGCAAGTTCAATTGAAATTAAGATGTGAGTTAAGCAGCGAAATGGAGAGAGACAGAGAGAGATAGAGAGAGGCAGAGGTAGTTTAAGAGAGAGATAGAGAGGGAGCCCAGCAGCGAAAGGAACCTATTACAATTCGAAATCTATACTTTGTAGACGGTGTTGCCTCGAATCCATACCACAACCCGTATTACTTTTCCATGAGCATGGCCACTTACATGCTGCATTACATTGTAATGGAATACGAAACGATATATATTGTAATGCAGCTGCATTATACCCCCTTAAACTTATTTATATATGTATATATATATTCAAAATATAAAAGTTTGCAGTGAATACAATTTGATATCTTATTCTAGAAGATTTACCAACTTTAAATCTAAGCCAAAGTTCCATAAGAAGCCTTAACATATATATTATACAAAATATCCAAAATTGCATTAAAAACTTTGAGCCACAAAATAAAAAATTTCAGATCCCTTGAGCAGCTAAAGTTTCAACCTATTGTATAAATTAAATACCTATAATAGCATTAATTCAATCCTTTGAGAAAATTTAACATTTAAAGCATATATTCAAACCTTAAAATATTCATTTAAGAATATTTTCAAGTATTAACATATTCCCCGAAAAATATTGAATATATTCGAACGTTCAAATATACCTTTAAAGAGTATTGCCACAAAATATACCTTTACAAGTATTAAACTCATTACAAAATAAAAATAAAAAAAGTCCCTTCACAAATCCTTGCCAGCAATTCATTAGAAATCTAGCCAACTTGGCCAAGAACTTCAAAAGGGGTTCTTGCTTAGGGGATTAACTTACTCAATTAAGCACTGGCTGCATTTTAAGGGGGAGTTTTTTTTGGTATATGGGGGTGGCTTATGGGTATATGGGGGAGGCGGAGTGGTGGTGAGGGGTATATTCATAAACCGGAAACGGGTGCAAGTTTACTCAGAATATGATGAATATGCGGGAAACATGCGTCCTGGATATTCGGTGGAGTGGGTAGGGTATGTTGTGGGGGGGCGTAACCGGCACGACATGCTGGAGAACACACACTCACATACCCCCTCCCCCATCCATCTGCCACAAGGGGGTCAATTGGGACACGCGTGCACAATTAAAAATTTCATTGACTCGCAACATGGACACGGACGGACATTCTGTGGACGGTGGTCAGGGAGAGCGGGGGAGGAGTGGTCAGAGTTGGCATAAATGAATGCTAAAGTTTTGAGGCACATTTTCATAATTATAATCATAGAATTAATTATTTTCAACATATGCAAATTACTTTGTTATTTAATCCTTGCTGTAATCCTTGGCAAATATCCCGTTGCTTCTTTTACTCGGCTAATTTAATATTTTACACACAGTCACACACACTACACACACACACACACTCAGTTACACCTCCTTCTGCTTCTTCTTCCATTCAAGGTGCATTCAATTTGAAGCAGCGAACAACACAAACACATAAAAAGGACACGCGAAGCAGCTAAAATTATTTTGATTTTTTTTTCGCTTGCGCTGCCTTTGTCCGTCAAAAACCGTTAGCCGGCTTGTAAATTCGTTGGTAACTTAATTGTTTTAACCGTTCTAGCGAGAAGTTCAGACGAAAAAATGAAAGCGAAACAGAAACGATCGACAAACTGGAGGATCTTTTTGGCAGACCGAATATATAATAAACGACGACGACGACAGTTTAACGTTGACGACGAACGTACGCACGAACGGACGCGAATCGGTTTTCTCTAGTTGAAACGTAACGCCATCCGCTACGACAACCACTACGCTTCAGACACTCGGCAATACTGAGTTGGACAAGTTGCACACGAATGTTCACGCAACACAGCAAATGTAAACAAGCTGCTGCTGCTCTCCAACATTGTTGAGTGTGGATTGTGTGAGAGCGTGAGAGAGAAGAGGAAGAGAGCGAATGTCTGCTAAAGAACTGCACTATGTTAAGCGACGGTTGTTGCTGAAGGATAACATTACTTAAAATAATATTCGACTACTAAAAGCTCAACTTAGTTTACGTTTAAAATTAATATGCCTTGTTACTTATTAGCTGTCATCATAATAATAATTATAGTAAAGCTTGAGCGTTTGACTAATAGTGCGCCATTAATAATGCAATGTAAACGTACCACCTGCAAATGTCTATTAGCATAAATGCTTACTAATTTGATGTCAACTATTTACATGGATTTACTTTGTGGCAATATGTCTTTGCGTTAACAGAATGACATAGTTATGGGAAATGGTCCTCATTTTAACAGCGCACTCTCTTTCAAGTTAACAGTCGGTTGGGCTCTCACCAGCTCTTCATGTGGATCTTATGTGTCTGTCAATTTTAACAGTTGAAGTTTGAAAATAAATCTAATAAATAGAGCATAATAATTTTCGTATTTAAATATTAAAAAGCGAATGTGTTGTGCAGGTGTTGAGTTATTAAATTAATTGATTTTACATAAAACCACAACATTGCCTCTTCAATTGAGTATTATTTCCTATTATTACTTTATTTCGGAGTAATGCGTTCCACATTGCGCTTAAGAATGCGATGCTGTTAATAGCAAACTGTCACATTGAAGAGACACAATTCGGACAAAATGCTATGCTAGAAAAGTTAACATAGCTTAAATATTTTAACTGACCTACGCAACAAAAATCATTCAAGCACCGACTAACACTAACAGAATGTGCAAAATATATTTTAATTGATTAAAACATTTTTCTGCTTTTAAAGCTACAATTGAAATTTCAAGTACATAAAAATAAATACGAATTTATTTATGTCTAAGAATTTTTGGTTTTCTATTCTTCCAAACAATTCATTTAAATCAATATTTTTTTGTGAAATTCAGTAATTATATTTTTATCCCACTGGGTATTTCCCTTCATTGTAAGAACTTTTTGTTCCACTTACCAGGGCACCACAACGAAAAAGAAGAAGAGCGATGTTTGTTTTGATTTTAATCTGTTAAAGAAGAATAATAGCGATTAAATCAGAAATATGCGCAACCGAATTTGAGATTGTTGTTGAATTTATTTTTTTTTTTAATATTTTTTTTTATGCTTTATTTTTCAGTTCATTTGGTTGAATGCAATTTGAATACGGGCGAAGATAAACCATTAAATGCCTTTTAAAGTATCAGAATACAACAACAAAAACAACGAGACAGGGCAACAAAGGCTGGAAAAAAATAACAGCGTTTTTAATACCAATTAGGATACTTTTTCAGGCTTAACTCTGGAATGGGAATGAAACGTCAAGTGCTCGTCGGCCAAGGGCGGATGGGTACCGAAGGGAAACAACAACAACAACAAAAGTGCAGTGGCAGCCTAAAGAAATGGAACCTGTTCGTTTGCTGAAGCACACGCGTCTGAGAGTGAGAGAGAGAGCAACAACAACAACAAATAAATGTGCTGAGCATAAGAGGAAGAAGTGGAATACAAAATTAAGAACTAAACATGTAAAAACAACCAAATTGCAGCACGGCGAAGTTGAAATACCCTGTATAGTATAATACATATATATTATATATTAGTGATATAGGAATATAATATTGTAATAATATTGGTTACAGTTATTTATAAGATCTTACCTTTATAAATTTATTACACTTCATTACATAACTAAAATACTCTCTCTAGCTCTCACTCCCTGCAAGGGTATAATAAAGCAAGCCAGTAGCAAGAAGAAGCAGGTCAAACGCACAAAGAGATGGAGTGAGGGAGACAGAGAGACGGGGGCAGCGCAGTGAAGATTAAAATCAGAATGACAGTAAACAGCAGCAGAAGAAGGAGCAGCAGCAGCAGCAGTAGAAATGAAGAACGAAAGAAAATAATGCAAATTCAGATGGATATCAAAAGTTGAAGTTGTGATAGGTAAGGGCCAAAGGTGTACTGTGGGGGGTGAAAGGTGGCGGGGGGGTTAGGGGTGTGCCGAGGCCGGACACACAAAGGACAAATGAATAGGCAAAATGTGGATAACGTTGAGCATGAAGAGGAAGAAGAAGAAGCAAATGAAGATGATGACGACCATGAAGCATTCATCCAGCTCCTACCTCCCCCCACCCACCTCTGTAACCCACTGGGTCGTTGAACCATTTAGTGAGCAACTGACAAGCGGGCATAGATAGCCCTCCGTCCCCCTCCCTCTGCAACTGCCATAATGGAAAGATGCAACTGGCAGAAAGGATAAACTTGTCAGTCATCGTGGAAGTGACAAGTGGAAGGGGAGTGGTAGTAGGGGTGGGGTTGTCTTCCAGGGGGTTGGCATTTTTATTCTAATCTACACTTCAAAAAAATAATCAATTTATGTATTTACAAGATTTTCCATTTCCATTCTAATCTACACTCAACAAAATAAATATCATCTTAAATATTTGGCTATAAATGTTCACTCCAATCTACACTCAAGCAAATATCTTACTTATTCAGTTATGAATATAAAACTTTTGCTCAATCAACAAATGCACGCAACCCTTTTTTCGCTCAGTGCTTGTCTTGCTTGGCTTTGCGCATTTAAGATTTATATAATTCGTAAGCAGCTTGGCAAAAGCGATCATTAAAACAAACAACTATTTTTAGCTTATGCCTCAATCGATGCAAGGGAAATAAAAGCAGATCAAAATTCGTAACAAGATGGATGGAGATACAGTGAGAGGAGAGAGGGACAGAGAGAGAGAGAGACGAATACAAGCAGCTTAAAGTGTTTTCATATTTTGTTTTTCCAGTCTCTTTGCTCGTTTTGTTTCTACATGCATCCTTTGGCTTATGGTTTGTTGTTGTAATCTCTCTCTCTCTCTCTACCCCCACTCTCCCCTTCAGTTTCGTTTTGTGTGTGATTTGTAACAAATACAAAGCGTCGGTAAAATATCAAAGCAAATGCCTTAAAATGTAATATAAATTCAAATTTAAATGTTGCCTAAATAATATCCTTTTTGGCTACCTGGCTACACTTTGTTGTTGTTGTGGTACCTGTTACACTTTGGCCTGGAAACTGGAAACTGACTGGAAAGTGGAACGGCGCTTCGATTTTATTGGCCTCATTAAGTGCACTTCCTTTTCAGGTATTCCCTTTTTCTTTGGTTTTCGTCTTGGAAACTCATTCAGTTTGGCATTTTCATTTTGTTTCCTTTTCTTTTATATGGTTTTATTGTTCTTTTTGTACCCTTACGAAACACGCGTTTGCATGCATACGTAATTGCAGTAGCAGTAGTATAAATAGTAGTAAAGTCATAAATGGTAATTGTGTTGTAAATAGTAGTAGTGCTGTAAATGCTCCATAAAAAGGCCATATTTGTACCACTATTTTTACTTCTATGCGTGCAAATTTTGTAAATTGTATATTACTACTTTTATTCACTATTCATACAACTACTACTACTATTATCACTACTTATTACTACTAATACTAATTTAACTTTTATTTATATTCCTATTCCTACTTATAACTTCTAATTCGAATGCTAATTTTACAACGATTTTTACAGCCAGCTTCTGTCTGATTTATTACAATTTGAATTTGCGAATGTTAACAGCAATTTAGTTTAATTTATTCAATTTAGTTTTATTATCAGCTGGCGTTGAAAATAGAATCGAGTTGAGTAATTCCCAAACCAGTGTTGCCTGAGTGTGGAATAAATTAGGATTGTTCAAGGCGTATTTCATCATCAGCATCGCATCTGCCTCTCTCTCTCTCTCTCTCTTGCTGTACATTCGCACTCACAAATTGCGCATCAATTTTGGTTGGCATTCAAACAAATTTTATATTTGTGCGCCTATTTCGCGTTTAACGGTTCAAAGGCGGGCATAAAAGCACAAACAAACTGACGCTGTTTACCGTTTAATGAATTTGTATTTGAGAGCAGCGCCCAAAAACCCAACCCCCAAATACCCCACACTCCGCCATTCAGTGCTCTCGCTCACCTTATGCTGGTCATAAAAAGGGTTCACAGACGATTTGCTCGAATTAATTGCGCTGCCATTAACGCAGCGACGACGGCGACGTCAGCAGACAGAAACGTCACTAGCGAATATACCCCCCTCCCCCTTCCCCTCCCTCAACCATTACAAGTATTTGCGTGTAATTTATTTTTGCCTTTGTTCGAAGCCCGAACGTAGAGCCAAAAAGGAAATTACAAAACATTTTTTCGCCTTCTTCACTGTGCTTTAATTTTGGGTTTTAGCTGCAATGCAATGTTTGTTTATTTGATTTTATTTAGCTTGGGTTGCAAGTGGGGGGGGGGGGGGGAGGTGGGTCAGCAAACAGGAAATGCAAATTGAATTTGGGAATTTTTGCAATCGAGAATCAACACACGGCAACAGGTTTTCGGCTAATTAAATATTTTTCTTTTTTCTTTTATTTTTTTGTGCAAAACTTGTTGATTTTTGGTTAATTAAATATTTACCCCATAAAAGCATTTTGAATGGGTTTAATGAAGAAAGTTGATTGGATTGATTTGAGCAGAGTTTCGCTTAAATTGAAAACCAGATAGTATTTTTCTGATTATTCAAAAATAATCATTTTTTTTATTTATTTAATTATTTTTGCCTTGACTGGTTTTCAGTCTTTTCAATAATTCTTCATTAGACATGCAACCTTACAAATTGATCAGATATCGCTGAGCAGCATCAGATAAATTTGTTAATCATTAGAAGAACAAATTTTTATATTTGATTTCATAATCAGTTTTTAGCAGCTAAAACATACATTTAGTCTAAACGCAGATACATATCAAAGGTCATTAAATTAGATACTTTGTTGTGGGTGCTCTTCAAGTTTCAAATCCAAATCCGTTTTTAAAAGCAAACCAAATCGGAAATGATCCAAGAAATAAAACTAATTAACTTGTTATTTGAGTATCGATTCCAACTATTATCAAACGCTTTGAAAATGCTGCTTTTGTTTTTTGGGCTAAGGGTCAGCCTTTTTGTAGCTGTAAGTATGCAGCTGTAGGTAGCCACATTTAATGACCATCATCAAGATTACGCCCCCCAAACCCCAACCCCATTATTATCTACTACATCATATTCAAATTCTCGCCCCAAAACAATAAATGCTGAGAATGCAATTAAAGATGCGTAGAAACAACTCGCGCGACGAGTTCACTCAACTATCCAAACTATCCAAACTATTCAGAGTCACGGATTTGATTTCTTAATTCCCCAATCGCCTCGATTACCTAACATCCCGACGAAAAGCTGCGACGGATCTATGGCGTACACTGAGCCAAAAAAAGAAAAGAATACAAAATAAACAAGCATTTTTTTGTGTATATTTTTAATATAGAAATTCGAGTCAGAATTTCTTCTGCCATTTTATATGATATATTATTATATAGCTATAATATTTTGCTCAGTGTAAGATCAGTGCGTGCGACAATCGACAGAGTCCTAACCTAAGACACCAAATGCACAGCAATAAAAACGATAGAAACAAAGAGTGAGATGGAGAGAGGGAGTGTGAGAGAGATGCTAGTGCTGGCACTGCCCCCAACCGCCAAGAGCCGAGTTGTTGTGGGTGTGGGGGGAGAGGTGAGACGGGACTTCATCTCACACAATCCAGTTAATCCCGTGCAAGGCAGCTGCAGCTCATAAAAAACGCACACACAAAAACAACAACAACAACAACAACAACAACGATGAAAGAAACCTTTTTTGGAGTGACCGAAACAAAGCCCAACGATTTTTCCAGTTTCTCAATTCGCTCTCCCTCTCTCCGTCGTTCTCTCTCGCTCTCTCTCTCGCTCTGTCGCTCTCTTTGGAATTTTTATTGTATCCGCATCTTTATGGGCGTTTATTAATTACCCATCGAAGAAGCCATTGATTTCTGAGAGCAGTTCAACTGAACTGAATCGTATTCCTCTGCCCTTGGCGGCAGCGCTTTTATCAAGTTGAGAGGCGATTCTCTACCTAAAAGCAAACCACCGACCTGATGACAAATCCAAGGCGTTGAATTAATTTGTGTCCAGGCCGCATACATTTATGGGAGACTTTGCGATAAAGCGTTTAGTTGAAGTCGTCTCCCAGCGATAAAGCGCTGAAGCTGCGCCTTTTGCCTTTATTGATGACCGGCTGTCGGCCAAAAGACCAAAATAAAGATAAGGTGCGCTCCAAACCAGAAAAAAAGAAAAAGACAACGAAAAATAAAATAACACTGAGACGCTCCAACCTGAGAAAATGCAATCGTTGTGTTGTGCGATAAGCTTCTGTTGCAGCTTCCTTCCCCTTGCCACTCCTGGGCTGCCCCCTCTGTTCACACAATTGTAAAAGCATTAACAATGCCCTGCTTGGCCGTAATGAGCTGGAGCTGAAGTTGGAGCTGGAGCTGATGTTGGAGCTGGAGCTGAAACTAAAGCTGGAGCTGAAGCTGTCTTCAACAACGCCTTAAACCGACGGAGAAGGTGTGAATATGTGAGAAATGCCACAGCGATAAGAAGACGAAACTCTGAAAATTTTAATTAAGCTGGCGGTGGAGCAGCTTTTAAGGTATATAAGGATTGTACGTCAACTAATTGAATCAGTCTACACACAGAGAAACGAAGAGTGAGAGAGAGGGAGGGAGACGGAGGGAGGGAGGCAGAAAAGGAGGCAGACATGCCCACAGCCAGGCAACAGAATCTATAGCGCTCTTAAGCAGATAATGATATGACAAGGCAAGGCAAGGCAAGGCAAGAAACAAGAGATATGAGTATACCCTGTACAAAGCGTAGACAAGGGTATTCCTTTGCCACTTCAAGAGTCGACAATTAAATAGCTGTTTATTTAGTTATTATTATTAATAATATTTGCATATTTTGATGGCAAATGTAATTATTGAAAATCCTTGCGTTTGAATTTGTCGAGATCGTAGAAGGATGTCATCACGATGCGTCCGCTGAAGCGTCTGCCACTCAACGCTTTCAAGGCCTTCTTGCATTCGTCGGTGGTGTCGAAGCGAACGTAGACCTTGCCACAGCCGGGCTGGGGGGACTCCCCAAAGGGACGCGGTATCTTGATGCCCTTGACGTTGCCAAATTTGGCGCACTCCTCCTTGATGTCCTTGCGTATATCCTCGTACTCAGCATCGTCCAGCAGTTCATCGGCCGTCACCATGTTGAGCAAACAGAGCACCTCGGTTGACTTGCCCACTTTGACGTCAGTAGGAAATCCTGGCACTTGCAGCACGGGCAACTGGTAAGCAGCCTGATTACGCACACCGGCCAGAGAAAGTTGCACGACCAGCCTGCGTTCGCCCAGCTGCATGCCGTTGAGGCCGGCGATGGCGTGTTCCGTTACCGAGGCATCCATGTACTCGCAGAAGGCGTAACCCTTGCCTTCACCCAGATCATCCTTGACCATGTTGAAGCCACGCAGATGGCCAAAGGTCATCAGCAGCTCCTTGACCTGCTCATCTTTCAGACAGCAGGGCAAACCACCAATATATAACTTATACGGCGAATCCGGCACCACAGTAGCAATCGCCGCATTCGATTGGACCACTGCAGCAGATATGTCCCGAGTGCCACCCACATTGCTCCCAGTGGTGCCGAAAGCATGATAGTCATGTGGACGTCGTATCTTCAACGATTGGCCGCGATAATTGATGCCATCAAAGGAGATGGCCAACGTTGTCTCATCCATTGAGCGCAGCTCGAGAAATGCAAAATTCTTCTCCAGATTCGTTTGGCAGGTGAGCACAGCGTTGCCATCGTTCTCTCCTCCGCCACTCATGCGCTGAATCTGCACATTGAAGAAGGCCCTCATATCATCGTCGGTGGTGTTGAAGGGTATGTTGCCAACATACAAGCGACGCGCCTGTCGCGTCACAGTCGCTATCGAAGCCGACTCGCCCGTGGGCAATGAATCGGGCAAAATCCTGAGGGCAATCTGTCCGCTGGCCTGCATCGACTTGTATTCGAGGGGCGTCAGGTGCTCGTAGCCCAGCGGTGCCACATCCCAGGCGCTCTTGGTGCGGCGGCCTTTGCTTGGCTTGTACACCTGCCACGTTATTCTCTGGCCCCGTTCATCCGCCTTGCAGCGGTAATATGCCGAACCATATTTGGATTGGCCATGCGAACGGGATCCGGATCGGGAACGAGCATTACCACGATTTTCATTGTCGCGATTGCGTGATTGAAATTTATTTTCACGGCCCATTTTCAAAATTTTTTTATTTGCAAAAAAAAAAAATGAAAATACTGTAAAATCGAAGCTGATTCTTATTGCAACCCCTTTCGACTGACAGCTTTCAAAGGCACAGGCAACTCTGTTTAATTTGAGCAAGCCAGGGCTGCATAATGATAATAATAAAACTGCCAAAAATAATGGATACTTGCTCGATAAAGAAAAGAGCTCGAAATGAGCTTGGTTTGATTTTCAAAACTATTGGAGAAATCCGTATAACCATATACACAGATCACAACTGAAATAAATATCCCTTATAGTGTCAGATATTATACCTGCACACTTTCATTATACAATTTTTATCCATTTTCAATGAGTACAGGATTTAAAAAAAATCATTTTAATATCTTCCTCATTTTTTAAAAATAATGTTTTATAATATATTCCTCTCCAATCTACTCTCTCTCACTCTCTCTCTCTCTCTCTGTCTCTCTTTCTCTCTTATTGCTTTGTGCAGCGTTAATTTAATTTACATATGCTTCATCACATCAAAAATATATTTGTTGAAATGATCATTTCGAACGCTTCACAAATCTGTTGAAAGCCGCAATTAAGTCGTTTATCATTTATCATTTATCGAGAATTTAAGCTTTCGATAAAAATTGACTGGAAATATCTTTGGACAGCAGTTGTAAGAAAAATAAAAAATAAAAATATGAATATGAAAATGAATAATTAAATCGTGCTGCGGGTGCAAACATGATAATTTCATGCGAATTGACAGCAACTTAATAATCATCCGTTAATATTGCTAATCAATTATAATTAATTGGCAATGCGGCCCGCAGCTAATAGAGAATATAAATATATACACATACATATGTTTATATATATTTATGTATGCATATTATCCGATTCGATGGAGATGCGTGAGCCACAAAATTGGAGTCTCATTTGGGGAACGCCATGTGTGGTCGGTTCATGATAGAAACGGGATAGAAGCTGCAGGCAACCAAAAAACATTCCACAGAAACGACTTAATTTTGAAGGCCAGAAAAATGAAAAAAAAGCAACAACAACAACAACAACAGTTGAGGCTCAATTAATTCACAAAAAAAAGACGACACAATCACAAATGTCAACTGACACGACATGGTGGGCAGGCTGACAGTGCTCTGGAGCGGCATAGGCAGGAGTCCCACCACTCGATTGATCCTCCTACACGCGAGAACAACAAAAATAAGGCATTTAATCGAAAAAATCAAACTGTGTGATAATTAATGTCCACAGAGGGAGAGTTGGGATCCCCCTGGTGAATTTTTTGTTCTTCTCTGTTCGTGTGCGTTCCCAAAAAGGGTTCGGTTCGGTTTGGTTCGGTTTGGTCTCACCTAATGCGATTGCCGGATAGACAAGGATAATGGTCGTGCTGGCAACCGTTTAATGGGCATTTGATGATCAGACGCCGATCGCACAGATACCAAGATTTATAACTATTTTAAATGCAACCAATAATTCAACACGACAATTGGCACTTGTATTCAACAAATAAATGAAGAGAAAAAAAACCACTCCGTGTATGTGTATGTGTATGTTGCATTAATGCTGAATTAAACGCATTTCAGCGCTGTCCAAAAAAAAAAAAAACCAATTAATTTTTTATATTTGGGTTTCCATGAGCAGCGAGAACGCAATGAGAACCAGTCCCAGCCACGAACAAAAACATGACAAACGCAATTAATTTGTCCATTTAAATTCAGGCAACGCTTTTGCTGCTTCTTCTTCTTCTGCAGACATTTGACGTTGCACGTTGCACGTTGTACGCTGTACGTTGTTCGTAAACATTATTTTTTTCGATCGCTCGCTTCGATTTTGTTTCGTTATTATTTTAAGGCGATAAATTAGTTTCGAACCCAAAAAAAATATATTTATATTCTCATGGATGATAGGACGCAGTAAAAATTCATAACAAACGGTTTTAAATGGAAATGAGAATGGGAAACTCATTATAATTTAAACTGGTTATCCGATTTCAAATCATTGACAATTATTACTCACAATAAGCAATTGTTGAAATAAAATGCACATATATCCAGCAGGATATAATCAAAGTTACAAAATTGTAATTGAAATTGATGTGGGACTAAAAAACAAAATTAGATCGAGAATATTTAATTGTTATAAGTTAAAAATATTGATATTTTTATTAAGACAATAAAAGTTGAGAAGAAAACAAATCAATCCCTTAAAAAATCTAATTGACATTGATTTGGGAATGAACACAAAATCAAATGGAGGCTAATTTATGAATATGTATAAAAAATTAAAATAAAATCTAATTTTATTCTTGTTTAAAGAACACATTCACGATTTTTGACCTATGACCTTAATGGAAAGAATGTTTTTCCTTTCTCTGCAGAGCAGACTGAAAATACATCCTGCTGCGCTGAGTGTTACTCAGAAATTGCTTAGTTCTCAGGCCATACTGAATCACATGCATTAGTCATTGCCAATGGGAAGCGATGATTTCAGCCACAAATCAGTTCGTTTTTCAGGTTTCTAATAATATGCTCTTTTTGAGTGTTGAAGTTTCGCTCTTCTGGTTCGTTGCGGCTTTTATGTCGGTTAGCCACCAAATATTTTATTACACACACATATGTGAAATGTTGCCAAAGTGTTGTTGTTCGGCTATATTTTTATAATGAAATGTTCATAAATATTAAGTGCTACACGCAAAATAAAAATGTTTTGGCGACGCTTAACTAACATGAAATGATGATATGCAAAGTTTTGACCGCACACATAGAGCTTGGGCATGGGTCTGGGTCTGGGTTTGGGTTTGGGTTTGGATTTCTGTTGCTGTTTGGACCCAGGGGCAAATCCATTTAGTTGAAATGGCCATAACCAAAACGTCCCAACGAATTGAAGTTTTGTTGCGGTCACCACGAAAATGGGAGCCTCATTTTATTTTTCTGTCATACATTTATATGAATAAAAGTTTTAATGAACTTGTTGGTCGATAGTATAGATTGCTTGTTGTTGGGTTATTTAGCTCGGTTGGTTTATCGTGTGTGTGTGTGTGTGTGTGTGCTTGCGTATCAATTGATTTGTGGCCATAGGCGTGTGAACGTGATTTTATTATCAAATATTTTATGCTGTTAGTTTTAGTAAATTAAATAAATCAACAGTGCAAACACAGCTTGCCTGAAACATGACAGATCCCGACTGCATTCTGTGTGTTGTTTTAGTGTTTCTTCTTCATTTGTTTTTTTTTTTTTTTTTTTTATTGTTTTTTGGTTAAATGTCAACAAGAGCATTTCAATTTATTTTCTGATGAATCAACAGAAAAACAATTCGCAATGAGTTTATTTATTTTTGTTGGCATTTTGTTTTTGGTTGTGCCCTTTGCTCTTGGGCGGCGCACTCGTAAATATCTTTCGAGTGCATCCGCAACTACTTCAGATTACAGATTTCAGCATAACAATTTATTTTTGATATGTATTTTTTATGCAATTTCTCGACAAATTTGTCGACCCTGCTCCCCGGCAACTCCCCATCCCCGCCATCAAAAAGCCGGCTGCATCCTTCATTTCTCTTCTTTGCTTTTTTGTTGCGAGGAATTTGCATCATAAATTGTCAGCAATGTCATAAATTGTTTTTTTTTATACTTTTTTGTTGTTTGGCATGCCCCATCAACATAATCATCATCATCATCATCATCATTATTATTACTGCTGCAGTTGTGTCATCATTTTATTCCGAGTGTATTTTTTTTCTGGCGTCACGCTTTGGAGTTTTTAAAACTGACAGAGAATTTCTAATGATATTCTGGCGCCCCAAAATGATCTGCTTCGAGTTTCTTTCAGACAGCGAAATGTGAGAAAAGTAATCCAATAATATTCACAGACAAAATGCTAAACATGTTTCGCACTCGCTTTAACACAAGTGAGGTTAAGTTCAAAGTTGCATTGCATCTCTCAAATTGAGCTGTCTGAGAGCAGTTTGCTGTATCCAAGATAACCTACAAGTTTATTTACTACACCCCTTTGAAGCCCTTTGTCCTTTGCAACCCTCACAAGTAGAGTTGCCCCCTTTTGTGTGTGGTACTCATTGGGATTTCCTTTCGTTTCTTTATGGCTGCAATTACAATATTTATTTGCTGGTCTTCGTCTTCTTCGTCTCGGAACACTTTAAACCCTTGAATGCACTTTAGCAATTGATTTCTCCGCCCCACTCTCCACACAATAGCCAAATCGGGGGCGGGGACACAATTTATGTTTTTCCCTTTAGCCATTATGCGTAGAAATGGTTATAATTCAATAACCAGATTCCTTAATGGCATTGATGATGATTCTTTGTTCGGATTTGCCGCGTTAAAATCAATTCAGAATTTATGCGCATTGGCTTGTAATTTATTTTATGAATGTTTAATAATCTGTGCACTGAGTAAATTTATGACAATTGCATGTTAATTGCCTGCTTGGCGCCGATATGTCAACTACAGTAGTGGGTCGTGCCACAGTGGTGGGGGCAGGGGGCCCTGAATAGTGGGTGTCGTTCGGATTGAACCCTCATTGTGTTTACAATCAATTTCATAAGTGGCAAGTGAGGAGCAATGGGGAGCAGCGCCCTGGGGCTGTTGTTGCTGTCCACCATTGTTGACTCGGAGCTGAGCTTTGATGCGTCCCCATCCCCTGCCCGCCCCTCAGCACCGCAGCCCTCTTTGACACCCTCTATGACAAACAGTTGACATGCTGAACACATTATTATAGACGCCCTTTCAAGTTTACGATATCGATTCCAAGTTTATTCAGGCATTTAAAAACGAGGGCTAATAGCTTTCTGAGAGATGTCGGGGAATTGTGTGTGTTTCTGTGTGTGTGTGGGGGAGTGTAAGTGTGTGTGCAAGTGAAAGCTGTTTAATAATGAGCAGTTATTGAGAGCCAATTACTGCGCACTGAGCACTGAGTATCAGGATGGTCTTTTGCGACGCAGCTGGCTTGGTGGTCTCTGGAGTAGCTTCAATAACAACCTTTTTTTATTATTAGCTTTCTTTAGTACCCCATAATCTGAAAGTTGATGACGTGGGTGGCGTGTCATAAAATTACTATTTATTATTTATAATTATTTAACTTAAAAATGTTAATCGCATAAATGGAATAATTGAATGTTGGTAGTAACAGAAAGACTTCATTATTGGTTCTGAAAATTCAGCTGAAAGCAGACTTAAGTTGAGCCTCAAAATTCGGAAGCCAAATATATGTACTCAAAGTGAGAAATCTTGAATCAGTTTGAATGTCTTCTTACTTCCTATTTTTATGCTCTGTTGAGCTACTGAGCTTTTTCAGTAGCTATCGAAATTTTCAAATATCCAAAAGTTTAAGTTTAATTATAAATTTTATTTGTATTATATTATATTGTATTAACAATTGTTTTAGGCTCCGATTGAGCTTTGCACCTTTTATTATTCGAACCGATCCGCCGACTTGCGGTGTCGAACACAGTGCCGCGAAATACGAAATAGAACTTTAATTCTCGATTGACGAAATTGTACTAATTAGCTGCCGAATTGCAGCTGCTGCTTGCGCTTATCTAAGGCAAAGGGCAAGCAAAGCGAAAACAAACAAAACGAAATGCCGATGAGCATAACTTAGCAAAACAACAGTTATGATCTTTACGTTAAATTTCTCTTTATGCTGCGCAGAGCATAACTTATCAAAGAGAACAATATTAACAGAGAAGCTGCTTCAATTGTTGTTTGGCGCGGACACCTGCGTAACCAAACAATCTCCCCCCGTTGAAAGACACGGGCTTTCAACAGCATCCCTCTTTCGGAAGCGCACACAACTTGCGCACAGCTCTCTTTATTGTTCCAGTTGACGTTCTTGAGAACAGCTACTCGGGAAACGCCGTCAGCACCAGCAACAAGCTCGACCACACGAGCCAGTGGCCATTTAAGGGGTGGCAAGTTTTCATCCTTTACAAGGACAACATCGTTGATGTGAACACCCGGGTAGGATTTTCTCCATTTGGACCGTTGCTGAAGAAGCGTTAAATATTCATCACGCCAACGACTCCAGAAAATTTGCTGATAATAAGCTATACGCTGCCATCGATCTAGGCGGCTAACGTTTAGCTTGGTGACATCCGGCTCCGGATAAAGTGTGAGTGGCGCAGTGCCAAGGAAGTGCGCAGGAGTTAACACATCTAGATCTGCAGGGTGCTCTGAAAGTGGAAAAAGAGGTCGAGAGTTTATTATTGCCCCAATGTGGCAAACCAGTGTGCGCAGATCATCCAGGGGCAAAACCGAGGGTCCGACCGACCGATAGAAATGGTATTTTGTGCTGTCTTCACCGCCGCCTCCCACAGTCCACCAAAGTGTGGTGAGCGAGGTGGGATGAATTCCCATTCGATGTCGTCAGAGACACAAAACTGTCGGACAGAGTCAATGTGCTTCTCGCTGAGGAAGAGTCGCTTGAGTTCAGCTAAGTCATTCTTGGCTCCGACGAAATTTGTCGCATTGTCCGACCATATGCGAACAGGTTTACATCTGGTAAGAATAAACCTCTTAAGTGCATTGAGAAAGGCTGCTGTTGACAAATCAGGAACCAGTTCGAGATGCACCGCCTTTGTTGCGAAGCAAATGAAGACCGAGATGTAGCATTTTACTGGTCCTTTGTTACGAATCTCGCTCTTGTAATAAAACGGTCCACAATAGTCCACTCCAGTGACAGCGAAAGGATGCGAGCCACTAACACGATCGCGGGGAAGATCAGCCATGATTGTCTCAGCCAGGACCGGTTTTGCTCGAAAACACATAATGCATTTTGTTGTTACGCTGGAGACAGTCTTACGCCCCACCAATAGGCCAATAGTGGAGCCGAATATGAGCAAGCAGAGAACGAGGTCCGGCATGCAGCTGACGCCTGTGAAAATGCATGATGATGGCGCGTGTGACGGGAGGAATGATGTCCCCCGGAAGTATGATGGGATGCTGAGCATCGAAATCCAGGCTCGAGCGTTTTAGACGGCCACCAACACGAAGAAGTCCAAACTCATCGATGAATGGGGTAAGCGAGGCAATAGAGCTGGATGATTTGATAGTCCGTCCGTCTTGAAGAGCCCTATACTCATCACTCAGATTCGCCATCTGGATGCTACGCAAGAGTAGTTGAGTGCCCTTGTGTGTCCAATCTACCGTTAGACTTGAAGCATCCCTGATGCGATTGCGAAATTTATATATATATCCGAAGACACGACGCAGGTTATGAAAAGAATTTGCAAACTTGCATCCTAAGCTGACATCAGAGCATTCTAGAGATGGTAACTAGCACCTTTTGCCGCAGCTCAGGAAGCGTCCGGGCCGGTAAACATGATTGCGGGCCAGTCGCACTCTCCTTTGGTTAAGAAATCGGGACCATGAGACCACAACGATGATTCCAAAAGGTCGCTTGGAAGTGCTCCTCTAGAAAGAATGTCTGCCGGGTTGCATTCCGTCGGTACGTAGCGCCATTCCATTCCTGTCGTAAGCTCTTGTATTAAAGATATCCGATTAGCCGTGAACGTTTGGAAGCGCGAAGGCTCATCACGTATCCAGGATAAGACAACTGCCGAATCCGACCAACAATAGTATCTGCAGTTAAATAACTTCATTTGAGCTACTTCGCGAATAAGTTGAGATAGCAGTGCAGCAGCAGATAATTCCAGCTTTGGTACTGTGAGAGTTCGTAAAGGTGCCACACGAGACTTAGAGCACAACAAATGAGCTATGCGCCTTCCCTCTGTTATGGATACAACGTAAATGCATCCACCGTAAGCCTCAATGCTCGCATCACTAAAGCCATGAACTTCGATGATGCCCTTTGGAACAACGACCAGTCGAGGGAGTTTTTATTTGCTCTGTGTTGCAAATATCGGCACACAAGCTATTCCAATTACAGTGCAAAGAAGCAGGAAGACAATACTTGCAGCGACTTAGCATGTCCGACTCCACAAGAGACATGTGATTCAAATCCAGATACTCCTTGATAAATGGTGAATATTGCGACTTCAAACCAGGATGACGTTCTAATTTGCGTTCCAGGTTGCAAAAACGACGATATGCCTGCTGATACGAATCTCCAATTAGATCCACAGCATGCTTGACTGGAAGGCGAACCGAATATTCGCCAGTCTCCAAACGAGCAAAAGTTTGTTTGAAATGCGCTTCACAGTCAAGTTCCTCCTTGGTAGATTCATTGACTAAACGGGAACACGATTCTACCTCCTTGTGATCTGGGCTAGGATTTGGCATCATAACCGAGCTAGTGACCATCAATGAGGCAGGGCTCGCTGAAGAAGTTCCTCCTGTCACTATCCAGCCCAGTTGAGTTTTTTGAAGAATAGGCAAACCAGGAGCGATTTTGGATTTGACCGACACACAACAATTCAAAAAACAGGCCAGCTCCAATTAACAAATCAATTTTGTGCGCCTTGAAGAACTCTGGATCAGCCAAGCGAATATTTGAGGGTATATTCCAGAGCTCAGTGTCGACATCGTAGCTAGGCTGATTTCCAGTTATAGATGGAGCGACCAGAACTGAGATGTCGGCAGAGTAGGCAGATGCTCGCGATTGAAAACGTATATCGGCTGAATAGCCTTCTGAGGCAACAGTAGACTCCCCCAATCCTGAGATCAAAGTAGGTGAGCGATGCTTGCGCAGCTGGAGGTGTTGAGCTAAACGAGATGTGATGATGTGCACCTGCGATCCAGAATCCAGTAGCGCTCGGCAAGGGACTAAAACTCCAGTACGACTTCTAATGTTGATTACAGCCGTTGCCAAGAGCACCACGTCTTGACTAAGATTTTGGGCTACAAGTGTTGCCGAAGGGTTTGCAGCAGGCGGATGCGAAGCAAAGATAACTTGAGAGCCGTCAATCTGCTGCTTCTCAAAATGCAGAAGCGTATGATGCTTGGCCTTGCAGCGGTTGCAGGTAGTGGAGCTGCACTCCTTTAGCCGATGACCTTTACACAGGCAATTAATGCAAAGGTTGAGCTTCTTTACCTCTCTGAAAACGCAGTTGCGGAGACAGATTTCCAAAACGGGAACAGTTATAAATTAAGTGGCCAAAGGTCTCACAGAACACACATTTATTTGTGTTGGAGTTAGTAGCGACAAAGGCCTTTCTGCTAGTGTTAACGATTTTACTACTTTTTCCCACCTTAGAGCTAGGCGTATACGTTGCCATAGCTTGTTCCAAATTTTCCAACCTTTGACATCGTCGATTTCAGAAATGCCAAGAACTGCTCACAAGTAGGAATAGTATCCATCGCTGCTGTCTCCTCCCAACTGATCTGCGTTGCCTTGTCCAATTTCTGCAGCAAACTGTACACGATAATGAATCCCGCAATCTGCTCAACGTTGCCCAGGCTTTGTAGAGCGCGCATGTTGGAAACAAACCGTATCCGAGAGGGTTCGAAGTTTTACCGCTGACGTCGACTCGATGCAATCTAATCCCAATATCTCCGTGATATGTGCTTGGAAAATGAGACGCTTATTGTCAAACCGTTTTTTAAGGAGTTCCAATGCAACTGGATAGTTAGCGCTGCTGATTTCCAACGAAGAAACACTATCCGAGGCTGATCCTTTCAGACACGATCGCAAGTGCTGAAACTTCTCCACATCCGAAAGTCCTGAGTCCGCATCAATGACTGAAGAGAACATCGCTATGAACTCTGCATACTTTGTGTATCCTCCACTAAACTCGGGCAGCTTGATCTCAGGCACCCGGCTTCGGCTTTGAGACAATGTGTGATTGTCACCGCAGGTATCTTGCCTCTCATAGTCGAGCACAACGGCGACGACAACTTTCGTTTGTTAATTTCGCGTCGCAAGCTAGTTTCCACTAATATTGATAAGTCATCGAAACATGCCCGTAATTCACTCCCGATTTCATCATAATCCAATTCCTCCTCCAACGCATCATGCATATTGTAAAATGC
Source organism: Drosophila paracracens (assembly GCA_035044025.1). NCBI lineage: Eukaryota > Metazoa > Arthropoda > Insecta > Diptera > Drosophilidae > Drosophila > Drosophila paracracens. The sequence goes on from JAWNMN010000380.1 coordinate 52,363, forward strand.
CTGCTGAGCACTTTCCAACGCCTTGAGCCGAACAGCCAACTCTTCTTCGCTGAGTTGCACGATTTGCTCCGGATCGATTGCTTTGGCCATCCGTTTTACCTGCTCATCAATAGCCTTTGCCTTGGCTTTGTAAAACGGGGCAGTGCGAGACTTGAACGGCAGCAGGATTCTGCATTTTAAGATGTCCTTTAGGAATCACGGAATTTTTCACGCCACCAGTTCAAACGACGAAATGTCAAACACCTTGTTCATAAGCGCAAGCAAAACGAAACGGACAAGCAATAACAATGCAGAAACGGCTGCTGCAATTGTTTAAGCAAACGCGATAAGCGAATTGACTGGCGCAGGCGCCAATGTCAATTTGAGGTCAAACACTTTGTTCATAAGCGCAAGCAAAACGAAAGGGACAAGCAATAACAATGCAGAAACGGCTGCTGCAATTGTTAAAGCAAAAGCGATAAGCGAATTGACTGCGCAGGCGCCAATGTCAAAATTTGAGGTCAAACACTTGAACCGAAAGTGAGCACAAAACGAACCGAGAATATCGACAACAATGCAAGAGCGCGGGCGCGAGTTTTATTAACTCTTTACTTTAAATAATTTGTATTTATTTAAACAAACAGAGCTAATTGTAATCACGTCGGGGTCACCAATGTTGAGCTACTGAGCTTTTTCAGTAGCTATCGAAATTTTCAAATATCCAAAAGTTTAAGTTTAATTATAAATTTTATTTGTATTATATTATATTGTATTAACAATTGTTTTAGGCTCCGATTGAGCTTTGCACCTTTTATTATTCGAACCGATCCGCCGACTTGCGGTGTCGAACACAGTGCCGCGAAATACGAAATAGAACTTTAATTCTCGATTGACGAAATTGTACTAATTAGCTGCCGAATTGCAGCTGCTGCTTGCGCTTATCTAAGGCAAAGGGCAAGCAAAGCGAAAACAAACAAAACGAAATGCCGATGAGCATAACTTAGCAAAACAACAGTTATGATCTTTACGACGTTAAATTTCTCTTTATGCTGCGCAGAGCATAACTTATCAAAGAGAACAATATTAACAGAGAAGCTGCTTCAATTGTTGTTTGGCGCGGACACCTGCGTAACCAAACATGCTCATTTTGAAGAGCAAAAAATTTGCACAATTTTTTAATTTTGGGCAGAAAAATAGGGAATTTAATAGATGCATAAATTCTATCAAAAACTCAGTTTTCTGACTTACATTCTGTGCAGAGCAGCTGCTGTTTGTCAGCCTTGACATTAGCTTCAAGCTGGCACAGTTTTAACTCAGTTGGCAACAACGCTACATCAATCGCAGCGGCAACTCTGGCTGGCTGGCTGGCACACTGAGTTTCTCAGCTTTGTTTTTGTTGTTTTGGTGGCAGCTCTTCATCATGCACAGTGTGACACTTGTTTGTCTAAGCGCTGTCGCGTGGCGACCTTAGTGGCACTGGGAGCAGAGCCCGGGGCACGGAGACCTCTGCAGGAGAGGTCGCCTCGTGATCTATCCATAAACTTTACCCAATGCAACAGCAGCAGTAACAACAACAACAGCAACAGCAGCAGCAACACGCAAGCTTCAAACTTCAACATGATTTATGAAACTCTACACATCATAAGCGAATGCGTTTATCATTTTTTACTCTCGCACTCTCTTCGAAGTTGGAAAAAATCTTGGAACTGGCGACGTTGACAAATGACAAAAAACTGCGTCGACGTCCATTTATGCTGCTTGATGTTGCCTGCTGCTATCTTCTTACTGCTCCCTGCCCCCTGGTCGGGGCAGACCAAGCTACTCTTCATTTTATCCAGCACGCGCATCCGGCCAAGCTCAGGACAGGCATACATATATACATATATATATATATACATGTATATATATTTATATATATACATATTTATTCTATGAGCGAAAACCACAGGCTTGTCATTAAGTATGCAATAGATTCGCTTCGGCAAACTTTTAATGCGTCACAAGTCGCATAAATTATTCTGTTAACAACTTGTGTCAACATGATCATTAACAACAACAACAACAACAACAACCACAACTAAAACAGCTGAAACATCTCTGATGAGACTGAAATGTGATTCGAATGAAACTTTTCTATGGCGAGGTACAAAAACATATGTATGACAATACTTCAACATTTGCAATGATAATGGGAGAGGCAGCAACAGAAACTGAAGGATTAAATCCCAGCAGAATGTTTGTTAGACAAGTAAATATATCAAGTGGCTGACAACTGTTTAGCTACTACGAATGAAAGTCGGTTGATGTATTAATCTCAAATAGATTGACAGGTTAAAACTTTTAAGTGACCATTGCTGAATAAAGGGGTTTTTATATTCTGAAACCAAAGATATATGGGAAGCTATATTACCGGTACTCCCCCACTCCTATCCCCATAAAATCGACAAATCTCACAATTTGAAGGTAGTTACTTGTCTAAGTTTAATAAGCTTCTCCATATTCACAAATTTTGACAGATTATATATGGAACTGTAATTATCACTGATGTACAAGTATAAATCACAGCAAGCAGAGCTGAAGGTCTCGTCCAGTTAGTGCCTTTGAAGGTATTTTCGTTAATATTAATAAATAAATAATTATCATATAGTTGATTAGCTATTAATGTTAAATAGATTGCTAGAATTAAACAATTGTGTTGAGCATTATTAAAGTCAGTCCAAGTCGCGCGATTCTATAATGCTTTTGTCGCTTGAGTTATTTCAGCGCCAAGCTGGCTCCAATAGATCGTAAACATTATGAATATGATGCGAAGCCATAAGACTGCGGAAGTCCCCGCACATAAACAACAAAGTAACTAGTCAAAGACGTTGTTGCAGTTGCAGTTGAAGTCATCGTCTAAGCGCCGGGGACAATCATGTTTTTTTGCTTCTAGAATGCAACTGTCGAATAAATCAACTTGGAGTGCGTATGATTCATGTGTGTATCGGAGTTATGGACAATTGAGGCATTGTGGCCAAGTGAAAGGAAGCAGTATTTACATATATATATACATCTATATATATATATATAGATTTGTATACAATAGAAAAAGCGATGATTTGTGAAGCGCCAAACGCGGCACATGCGACGCCTAATTGGATTTCTGCCAACTTTGCGAATCGACTGTTGGCTGGTCAGCATATGGCAAGGGCAGGCAAGGGGAATGTAGGTGGCAACACTAAACAATAAATGTGGCACGAATGTGCAGACACACATACACACATAGAGGGCTCATTGAATGGCTTTCCAGGTTGCAGAGTGTTGTCCGCTTGCTTTTGTTCCGCTGCTGCCGCATAAAGTGAAATTGTGCGTAAAATTCGTTGGTCACGTTTCCACGTCTGTTGACAATTGTTTTTGTTTGCCCCTGAATGCGTAGAGAGAAGCGCATGCAACGCTGCTTGCGCTGCCTGCGGTGCTTGCGCTGTTTGCTTGCCATTAAACGCGTGTCCACATGCCGGCCACTCGGCTACCTCGTCACTCTGGGCCCAGGTCTGTGGTCTGCGTGCTGTAGATCCATGCGGATACTCCTTACTTCCAGTTCGTGTCGTTTTCAGTGCGCTAGCAAAAAGTGCTGCTAATCTTTTGTTTAGGCCCGACACAGACACAAAATGCAGTCAGAGGCAGGCAGGCACTGGCCACCATCACCACACGCGTTGAGGTCCCAGTGAGCGTCCCTCAATTAGCCAAAAAACATTTCTGTCTCGTCTGCCGTGTCAGTTTTAAGCGAGATCATATCGCCCGCTTGAGCCCAAAAATTACACTGGACATTGGGACAATGGACACACCTTTGTCACTGCTGTTATTATTCGCAGGGATTTGGACTCATTAGGCGGCATCGGGTGACGCATTCAGCTCAAACTCGCAAATCCGGCTGGCTCAATGGCACTTTTAACGAGGCTGGCTGCCTGCCTGCCTTCCTGCCTGGCTGCGTTGTGGTTTTGCTTTCGACTGGAGGACAACTATTCAATGTGACAGCAATTGCTAATCAATGCTAAGGAAACCATTTGCAGTTTAAATATAGTTTATTATAGAATTTTACGTTATATAAAACACATATTCTCAATTCATTCATTCAGACTAAGGGAAACCAAAGCTTTGCAAACGTATTCAGCTTCTATATCAATACCTTCTCGGCCTTATCATCATCTGGACACGTTTTAGTAAGAGTGGACCACTCGTCAAGTCAAACAAAGAAATGTCAAGATAGTTTTCCATCTGAAGGCTGTGAAATATAAACACATATTAAGATACAATTGTTCACTAATAAAAACAGAATGTAAATATTACCTGGAAAAGCAGTTGTGATACCACCAAGCGGACCTCATG